>SMLS01065809.1:0-56792 GCA_004785975.1 Popillia japonica | reverse complement strand
CTTCAATTTGTGCCAGAAATTGCTTTTCATGGCCTCTGCAACCCTGTCACTAGTCATTTCCTGCCCAACTACAGCCACCAAATTTTTGTATTCCTATTCTAGTCCTATCTTTGGCAGGTTACCTAGTAACCTTTTGGTGTAATTTCGCAAGGAAGTGCTTCCTATCGTCCACCTCCCCTCAAACGTAGAATCCCTTGGTGTTCACTTGTCTGAAGTTTGTTGCGTCTTCTTGGATTGGAACAATTTCGGTTGTTTTGACACAACAACAGCGTGATTGGAGATAACTCCGCCATAGTTTGTTTTGCAGAGGTCAACGTTTCTCTTCTCTTAGCAGACAGTTTCTTCCATGCGACATCCAAACTTGTCGGTTTATTAAGCTCAGCTTTAGTCAACTATTTCTACTATATCGTAATTGGAAGACACAGGTTATCACCTTCACTAGGAAAAGAACACTGAAAGGTCTACAACCATTAGCGTTAGGAGGTGAAAGGGTTCCATGCATCAAAGAAGCAAAATACCTCTGGGTATGGTTCGATCAAAGGCTTACATGAAACACACACATCCAAAAAACAACCGGCAAGGCCACTATTGCCCTAGGAAGATGCAGAAGGCTTTGCGGGAGGAACTAGGGCCTTAGCCTCAAAATGACTCTGTGGCTATACACAAGGGTAGTTCGACCCATGATAACCTACGGAGCAGTAGTTTGGTGGCCGAAGGCGCAGCAGGTGAGGGCGGCCAGGGCGCTGGGTGGAGTTCAGAGACTAGCCTGTTTTTGTTCCACCACATGTTTACATTCATGGAGCTGCGAGGTCCGCAGCATACAGATTGACGTATAAACAAGCACCGATAAGTAAATCGCACGGTACTGTATACCAAAAACTGATGAATGAACTTAAGGAGGCACCCCTCACGGGGGTGCCAAGCGACTCCATGGTTCAGAAATTCAACTTGAATAGGAAATATCAGGTTATAATACCAGAGAAGAAGGACTGGGAGTTCTCCGATAAAAGGGGACTCCAACTGGTACACAGACGGCTCCAAAACCGAACATGGCGTAGGAGCTGGCATATACGGAGGAAAGCCTCGGAACGCTCTATCGATAAGCTTCAGCAAGGACACAGCGATATTCCAAGCTGAGGTAGCAGCAATCCATCATTGCGTTAGAAAAGTGGAAAGATGGACCGAGCGCGGAAAAAGCATCGCCATCTTCTCGGACAGCCAAGCAACACTTAAAGCTATTAGTTCAGCAAGTGTTGACTCCAAACTGGTTTGGGACTGCGTTAATGCCCTAGACGAGGTGGGTTCCCAAAGGAAACTAATTTTGGCCTGGGTTCCCAGCCACGAGGGTGTGAAAGGTAATGAGGCGGCAGACAACCTAGCCCGCCCCATCCTTCGGCACCATCAAATCACAAATCAGAAAATCCATCAACGATTGGATTCACAGTAGGTCCAGGGATTGGTGGCGAAAATCACTTGGGCAAAGACAGGCAAAGGAGTCCCTAAAAGAACAGAAGCCTGAATTCACCAGAGACCTACTAGATAAAGACAAGAAAACTGTCAAATTGTTAGTAGGTCTGTTGACAGGTCACTGTAGACTAAATAGGCATATGTACAACATAGACTTAGCGGAAGATGCCATGTGCAGATTCTGCAAGGAGGAGGAAGAAGCCCCGGTCCATATACTGTGCCACTGCGTAGGCCTGGCAAGGACAAGGTTTCTTATTATTATACCGGCTGTGTGGCGCAGTGCCTAGCGCGCTCGCTTCACAGTCTGGGGGTACCGGGTTCGATTCCGGTGCCTTCTCTCTGAATTTGGTTTTCTGTAGTTTCCCAAATTCCACGGCAAATGCGGAAAGATAACATCTTAAGTCGGTCTACAGCCGCAGGCGTAATAATAACTCATGGCCAGCCGATGCCCCCTGTAATTGGCGCAAGCTGTTGGGGGATGCTAAGGCATGAATTATTATTATTATTATTTTGTACACAGAATATCCCACAGCACAGAGCTACATACAGGAGCCACTCTCAAGGACGTTAAGCCACATAAAGAGGGCAAAGTTAGAGGGCGCCTTCTAGGTTTACTGGGGATCACAATAGACCGGGAAGGCCGCGGTGAAAAAGGCCCGTAGGGCCACCCCTAATCTAATCTAATCTAATTGGAGCTTTGATCAACAACTGGATCTTTTGCCCAAATATAGTCCCCATTCCTATTTTTTTATTATAGAGTGCATCAGGTTAATACAGATTTCTTCATTCCCTTGCTTTCCTGACAAAAGCATCGAAAAAAAGCATCTTCCTCCCTCTTCCGCACATAATGACAAGTACATCCAATTTCCTGCAAAAACATTGACGTATTCCTTTTTTGCTTGGTTTAAAAGAGTGAAGATGTGGTGGGAACATCTAGCGTTGACTAAAGTACCCGGATATAGCCGCGAGTGTCTTATGATAGCTAGTAATAACACTATCAGTACGGCACACGCGTAACTTTATCCAGATACCATACCACTTCCAGCTTCGTTAATCCTCTGCACACCAACCTGTACTGATATTCATTAAAATTACAACATTGCAGACGAAACATACACCGAAACTTTTAATAATCAATTTCAATTCGATTCTGTAACATGCCTTACCGCAAAATTAATCTCTCTATGTCTCTATATGTAGCATCAGCAATCATACGTTCAGCAATTAATCGCTTTTATCGCCTACGGCAACACCCAAAAATGTTCCAAAATTGAATTTAAAATTTGAGATCCCGCTTTAAATTTTATTCTCGTATATTCACCAGTAATAATAATAGTTATGTATGTATATCTAGAGCTGGTCGCATCCAAACTAAATAAAGGGATATTCATAGAACGTAGAACAGGACTAGACCTAAATCAACACTGAGAGATATATAGACGTTGCTGTCGCCTGATTACATTATTATTATTACAGCTAGGTAGGGAATAACAAAGGTAGAACTGGCTAACTCTGAATTTATGACCAGACGCTTTGGACTTAATTAACAAGATGATACCATTGATTAGGGGGTATTTAAATGTGGCTCGTTTATTTGCAACGTGTAAATGTTCGAGTACAGTGTAGAATGTTGAAATTGTTTAATTCGGTCGCAAACTCAGTTTGCTTTTAGAACTGTTAAATATACATAAATTCGAAAAATAGGCGCAAATATTTTTTAAAGATGCAAGAAGAAAGATGAAAGAGAAAATAAATAAAAAATAAACAAAAATGGGGAAAAAAGAGAGAGACAAATAGAATAAAAGCAAAAAGAAGGCAGAAGAGAAGATAAAAAAGGCAGAAAAAGGAGAAAACCGGAAGAGAAGGACAGGAGAAATGGCAACACGAACGGGAAAAGGAAAACAGAATTAAAGATGGAAACAACAAAGACGGAAGTAATACCAGAATTGTAAATAAAAAAATAGAAAAATTGACACAAAAGGGGGCAAAAGAAAGAAGAAAAAATGAAGATGAAGTCCGAGATGACTATCACCGCCAAAAGTTCGAAGACAGCAACTCCGAGGACGATCCTGACGCTGAAGGGCCACAGGGTAAGCTGCCAAAAAAGGTTGAAGTATTTGGGGCTGATCTTAGATCGCCGCATGACACAACGTCGCGAAGACTACAACGGCAATAAGTAGGCTATACCTAACACATCATCCTAACACAATCTGCCCCCCGTTGGGCAACGGCGTCGCCAGCCCAACTAAAAAAGCTACAAGTAACACAGAACAAGTGTCTAAGGATAATCCTGGGAGCCAACAGGTACAGACCAATAGCTGACTTACACCAACAAGCAAAAATTGGCACCATTAAGGAATACTTACATAATAGAGCCCTCAAGTTCTTCGACAAAACGAGACTCAATGACAACCCGATGATAAAGAACGTGATGGAAAAGAGGTCCAGGCACATATACCCCTACCCCTGGGAGTTACAATGATCAAAGACCATAGATATCCACCTTCGACTAATGCGCAAGCAGAAAAAGAGACCGCCAAAACCAGTAAGCGGGGCCACTCCAGCCCTCGCTAGCCAAATCCAGCCCAAATGGGCAAATCAGTCCTTAGGCCCACGCCACGTACCACCACAGCTGGACGCTGAACAACAAGAATAGACTAGATGTAAAAATCAATCAAGCTGCAAACGCAAGCCAAGCACACACCACCTGTCCACCCCCACACAAACTACCCCAAAAGCCATGTTGGTAGTTTGGGATATCTAATTCACTTTGGATGATTACTGACTGGCTTAGTCTTATCATGTAAAGCTATGCCTTACAGAAAAGCTCATTTTGTAGCCCTTGATACTTCTAGAGTGATTCGGTGATTCTTTAAGCTAACTAGAGGAACAAGCTATAGCAGTCTTAGAGAATTATGCAGCAAAAGCTTGCCCAAGATCATTGATCAGGTCTGGGATGGTGTCATCAAATTCCTAGTTCTGTTTTAAAACCACTGAGGTCTAACTAAGTTCTTGGGAATCTTATTATCCAGATAGTTTTTCCACTTGTTAGGTCAATGATAACACTTGAAATTCTAACAAAAGTCAAATTTATTCCAAAACCTTTACAAAATTTATAATCTGGTTTTCGTAACAACTTCTTCAGTGGAATAAAATTGACATTTATTTAGTGTCAAATAATAAATAAATAACTAGCTATGCCTATCAACAAAATTATCTACAGACAAAGAAATTCAGTGATATATAGGATAATGTTTTCAATATATTGGACAATTTAAGATATTTTGAAATGTAAATTTATAATCATAACACTAATGTTCCTTATATCAATGTATTTTTTTTGTCAAGCTCTAACAATTCTATTCGAGGACTAGGAAAAAACATGGCAAAAAAACCTAGTCAAGAGCTTAATTTTATAAAATTCAGGCGTGATTAGGTGATTACATTATTATAAATAATACTTAAATTTTCTATGTCTGTTCTAAAATTGACCGCGTTATTTTCTTTTTTAATGTATATCATTTCATATATTAATCTTTTTTTATAACTATTTTCTTTTTTTAAAATCTTAACATTTTCAAAATCAAAGTTATGTCGTAATTCTTCAGAATGCTTAGACAAAGCAGTTTCTGCGGTTATGTTATGCGTTACAGTGTATTGATGATTATACAGTCGTTTTTTTAGATACTGTCTAGTTTGCCCTACGTAACATTTATTACAGTCTTTGCATTCTAATTTATATACGACATTACTTTGATTATCTTTTTTAATCTTAGTTTTTAAATTTGTAAATAACTGTCTGTTATTGTATGGTGTAAATGTGATGTTTATATCTGATTTTTTAAATTCGTATTTAATTTTGTCACTTAAATCCACTTTGGGCCGTTTTGCGTCGTAAAATTCTATATTGACCGAAATATAACGCTATCAAAGTCGTCCTTAGGTGTTCCCAGCGCCGCCACCACAACGTCTCGAAATTTTGTACGCCTTTCTTATGCTATTTTGTACAGCTTAATGTAACATTAACAAAATTCTGTTCTTCCATATTGTGTATGCCATAGGGTTGGTAGACTCGGCTGAATAGTTAAAAAGCATGTTCGTCTTCAACCCAAGAGTCGGAGGTTCACGCCTTGGCAGAGTTTGGTAATTTTTTAATTTAATAAAAAATAGGAACTTAGGAATGTCTTTTTCTCGGATAAAGACGTAAAATCGTGGGTACTGTGTCACTACGATACCTGGCACACAAAAAATCACTACTAAAGCTGGCATGTACAATAAGCTTTTTAGACTGCAGTGTATAGAGATGTCCATAGATCTCGCTCGTATATAGGAAAAATTGTCACAGATCTTCCTGTTTTCTGGAATCAGAAACATTCCAGCTTTGCCAACATTTCAAACATTCAAAGGTGCTATCATTTTTTACTGAAGTGGTTACGCTGTGTTCTTAAAGAACATTTTGAGCTGAGGTATACAGGTTTCCTTTTTGCAGGAATAGCAAGACACCAAACCTGGCTTCTAACATCGTTGTAATGCATAATAAAAGCACACGTTCTTCGTACGACGCAAAAAGGCAGAAAAGCTTGTATCCAACTTCCAGGGTGCCACCATGAATACTCAGAAACTAATACAGAAAAATATACTACGCGGAAACTAAGGTAAGTATAAAATTAAATATATTATGTTTAAAGAAACGAATTTATAACCATGTGGATACTGTTTCACCTAACGTAACCACGGAAGATACCTCGTCTAAGTACTCCAAAGATAGACGACATACACAGAGCTTTTACAATGTTTCCGGGCTACACTTTACACAACCGTTTTATATGACGGTATAAGCCGCCGTCCTATTACGAGAGATGCAATAAATCAGCGTGTCAAGTTTTGTTGCGTTCTGAGGTTGGTCTTCAACTTAAATATGTTTCGTAATCGCGTGTAGAGGCTTATTTGCGAATTTTATGGTGGTCGATAAATTCAGGCAATGCACATAAAGTTTAAAACGCTTATTATAATTCTCGGAATGCTTCGACAAGATTTTCAAGAAGTGGTACCCCAGCAGATGTTTATTTGAGGAAAAATGAATTATAATAATTAATAGTTTGTGTACGAACTTGCTAAAAAACTGGTTTTATGGTCATAATTCGAAAATTACGAAGCCATGCAGTGAAGGAAAGCATGGCAGATCAACAATTCAGATATACCACACTCATCGACTTTTTCAACATAGATGCTTGCATTTTGGAAAGATAAAGAAGAAAATTTGTTTATTGACCAGGAAATGGAAATGATTATATAACTTTTTTAATCTTGTAATCTAGTAGTGGCGCTTGAATAAGATTAAGATTATTCTCGCTAATTTTAATTTTTGGGCAATTATACAGACAACGCAAAACTGCAAATTAACAGTGCATAAACATTCGATTAGAAGAATTTGTGAAAGGTGTTAAATTATGCTAATACAGCAATTACTGTTCTACAATGCAATCAGTAGCCACGATTAAGTATGGTAATTTATTGAAATTGACTAGCACAGGTGAACAGTTCTTATATTCTCATTTTAGAAACAATCTATAAAATCTAGGTCAGATATTCGAATAATAAAAGATCAGAAACAAGTTTTAAATTTCCTTTGTTCATTTCTAACCGAAAAGCATCACTTGAATTTCCAATTATGTACAAGGAATTACCTTTATTGCGTTTCTATCGTATTGTACGTCATTTCAGAAGTGATGTTCATTTTCTCCGTTCAAATGAAATACATGGAACAATCGAAGAACAATAAAAAGACAAAAAAATAGAAACGATTGCAGCGAACGCTTTTTAGACGTAATAAAACAAGTTCCGCTTCCTGAATTGCAGCGGCTTACTTATTTAGACTTCTTGATAAGCGACATCTGTACAATCCGAGCCAATTTATTGCAGTGCTCGTTCCTTCACGTCTACGGCATTAGTCGAGCAATGCAATGCGATTGTTTTTAAGCTGGAGCAATTGAAAATCGTCGGAAATTAACCGTAAACCGTGCTGTTTGTACTTAATTGTGGAGCGGCATTGTGTTTTACGGAAACGTCTTTCACAAGATGTATCGATTAGAATTAATACTATTTATTGAAGTAGTCAATATGAGAGCGAGGGAATTGAAATCATAGTCTTTATTTCTGTATTATCGCTTCAGGCCAATGAAATGCACGATTAAATGACAAACTTGTAATTAAATAGTATTTATAGTGATAAAGTATTGGTGTAAGTCTACAATCCTGAACCATATATTATTTAGAAGGCGAGGGAACATAGCAAGATGTTGCTCAAGTACACGGAATGTGCTTTGTAGGAACTGGAACATTTGGATGAAGACAAAGAGAAGGCTGACCAGCATCAGCAACACTGAGAGATAACCGGTATTACTTCTAACAATTTGCGCATACAAAAGTCTGTGCCAAATTGGCGCTTAAAACTCACAACCATTAAGCAGAAAAATATCCGGAAAGAAACATGCTCTAATCTTCTGAAAGTTCCC
Source organism: Popillia japonica (assembly GCA_004785975.1). Classification (NCBI taxonomy): domain Eukaryota; kingdom Metazoa; phylum Arthropoda; class Insecta; order Coleoptera; family Scarabaeidae; genus Popillia; species Popillia japonica. The sequence continues at coordinate 48,810 of SMLS01065809.1, read as the reverse complement.
ATTTCCTCATTCGTGTAATATCACGGGGGTACTGAGAATTTGTCTTTACCAAAGAAAGCGCAAATGAACAAAATCAAAGATCAAACCAATGCTGGTATGTTGTGGTAGGGGTCTGGAAAATCTTTGAAGAAGTTTGATTTTTATGAGATAAGGGATGGTAGATAAGATGCTCCATCACAACAACATCACATGTCACACAGCTATCTCCATCCATTCTTACCAAACTTAAAAATGTCTTAAAACAAGATCATTTTAAAACTCTTTAAAACATCCAAAACGCTTCGAAAGATCTGTTAAAGACCAGGCCGGCTAAAGCGTATTTCATTCAGGATGGTTCACCTTACTACACAAATATGTTGGGATGAGATACTAAGAACTCCTTCAAAATTCAAATTTACGTTGATGCTTGTCCATATCGACGAAACATTGTAAATAATTGGTTTGCAGCGATAAAATGGACTGGTCAGCAAATTCTACAGGTAATCCTATCGAACGTCTCTAGAATTCATTAGCAAGACATATCTTACATCTTCTTCAGTTGCAGGTCTTCAAATTGGTTTTAGCACAAAGTGAGAAAAGATTTCCCAAGAATTATTCGATAATTTGGCATATTCTACGCCAGTATAATGTCAAGTCATGTTACAGATGAGTTCTATGAAATTTATTACAAGAGATTGTCTTTGGAAAGGGATTCTATCAACAGAAATATATCTGCTAGTTTCATCACAATATTATGTTGGTTTTATCTAAATGTATAGTAATGAAAAACTGAAATATAAATTAATCACTCTGCAAGGCATTGGTAAAAATTCTATGCTTTGCGAATATAGTTTTCAAATAAATCCGCAGAAAATATCACAGCTAATTTTAAAACCAATAAAACAAAAATAGTAACACTCGCCATCTGCAAACAAAAATCAGAAACATTCCGAAAATGCGCAACATCAAAGCAGAGAACAAATGAAATTTTATTTTAAACTACGTTCGGATAACTTGTTTACCCTACATTCCGCTTGTGTATTCCATTACGAACAAAATTAAATCGATTGAAGTGACACAGACTCGCAGTTGACGTAAACTTCATCAAGGGTGGCTATTATTAAACAAAATTTTTGTTTGGAAACAATTTCCTCTTGTCCGAATGCGGTAGGCATACACACGCGGACACGTACAACATAAATGGCTTCAGAAGAAACTTAATTGCTCCAAATTGACTACCACCAGCTTTCCAGCCGCAAGGGACCCCGCTGTCTAGTTGGAAACAAACAACCCTTTGTGTTGCTTTCGGGCGAGCCCGGAGAACGAATTTCATGGGTGACTAGGCAAATTCACAAGTCAATATGGGGGCAAGTTTTGTAGTTTGAATTCACTGCGTTGTAATTGTGCCGTAATAAGTAAGCGATTTGTTTGTTAAACAATGCGACTTGACCTAGAATTTGTTGCTAAATGTTTCTCTAAATTAATTAAGCGCATTTGTGTAATTGTAAGTTGGTAGTTGTGTTTGCTCAATGCATCAAAGGATGATAATTGTGTAAAATGTCTAAACAGTGTGGCTCGCGTTTTAAAATCTCGTTTCACTTGCAATTTATTCTAATTTTAATGCAAAACCAATGGATTACTTACAGGTTAATGCTCTTTATTAAATATTCGGAATTTTAATTCTAAATTATATACCGATGGATTACTATTTGCATACGAACATGCTCATTTGACACTTAAACTATGTAGATCTTTAACTATGATTATTTATTTGTATAGCATAATTATAGACGCAGTTCTAGTGTAGCATCACATGGGTCGGTAAGTGTAATACACGCACAATTTTAGATAATAGCACCAACAGATTAGTATAATCTATTAGGTAGTTCTATACGACGATGTGTTGCTACTGTACACACATATTAACATGATGTATCGGATAAAGCAATTACGTATATCGCCGGACTGTGAGCATTAAAGTAAAGAGGCACTGCAAAGTAGATATAACGGTAAATGTCATGTTTAAGTACGCAAACAATTAAAACAGTATACGTAACATTTAACAAGCTAGTTATACTAATTGGTAAATTATAGATTATAGGATTGCCTGTAATGTAATCTGCGAGAGAAGGATTAGCTCTTACAGTGAAGTACTCTCCAACATCGATATTATCTAATTACATGTTAGTCTCGATAAAAAGCACTTATCGGAATCTGTTGGGTTTGTTAATAGTTACGTTAAGTTTTAAAGTTACAAATTCGACTCACTTCATTATTTGACAGCTGCATTTGTTGTCTAGATCCAAACAAATGACACCAAGGTTACAATTTTCTAATACTGACGCCCTATATGGTTTTTTTATTGAACATCGCTCTTAAGATGAGGAGACGTTAAATTCCCAATGTACAAAGTACGAGAAGTCTCGGACAAGCTATGAAAACAAAAGACTGCTTTTGAATACAGGTATAACACAGTTTTAATAACATCTTTAATCCAGTATAAAAATATTCATTTAGTTTTACCGCAAAATGACCCTCAACTGCTGCTATAAGTTCAAGTTCAAGTCATTGTCCCTAAATTTTGTCCTCCTAAGTCTTTTTTTAAGATTCGGGAACATAAAATAGTCACTGGGTGTTAAATCTGGACTATAAGGCTGATGTTCAATTTCTTTGATGCCACAACCAGTTACGGCAACTTTTGAAAATCTGGACTTGTGCGCACTGGTGCATGGTTGTGGAGCAAGACACCTTGCGCCAGTTTTCCGCGTCTCTACACTTTGCGCTTGTGAAATATAAGAGTACACGACTTATTAGGGATTGGAATTATTACAAGGGATTGAGAAATTTCACAACGCAATCAATTAAACGTGAAAAAAGAGCCTACTTTAACTACACCTTTCGTAAACTGTCGCCAAAAAATAAATGGGAGTCTCTGAAAAAGCTGAATATTAAAAGGGGTGTTACCGCCATTCCTCCAGCATTATGTGATGTTAATGCTATACATAATTACTTCATGAATACTATTCCTGATACTGCGGCGGACCCCACACTAATTGATTATTACAAAACCCACAGAATCAGCAATTGTTCAACGGAGTTTTCATTTAAACCGATAGATGAATGCCAATTAGTCGAAATAATTTCTCAAATGAAAAGTAATGCTGCTGGAGATGACAAGTTAACACTTAATATGCTGAAACTCTGCTGCCCTGTCATTATCCCTTACCTATTGCACATTATTAACTCGTGTCTAGTTGAAAGTTGCTTTCCTTCCTCGTGGAAGAGAGCCTTTGTGCGACCTGTTCCGAAGTCAAAAAATCCTTCTGGTTTCGGAGATCTCCGTCCTATCAGAGTACTGCCTATTTTTTCCAAGGTACTTGAAAAAACTATGAATTGCCAGCTAAGGGACTTCCTTGAATCTAACTCAATCTTGCCTGAGTCGCAGTCAGGCTTCCGCGCGGGACATAGCTGCACTACTGCGCTGCTTACTGTTACGGATGATTTGTTTGTCGCCACGGATGATGGTAAAGTCTCCGTCTTGACATTATTAGATTTTAGTCGAGCATTTGACACTCTTGATCACAGCCTTCTCTTATCGATTCTGCGGTACATCGGATTATCACCTTCTTCGGTTGAATTATTTCGATCATATTTGAGTAATAGGTGGCAGTGTGTAGCTCTAGATAACTCGTTCTCGGACTTTAAGCCTGTTTCGCGAGGGGTTCCGCAAGGTTCCGTTTTGGGCCCTCTTTTATTTACAATATATACATCTTCCTTTTCTGTAGGTCTACGGACCTGTAAGATGCATATGTATGCAGATGGCATTCAATTGTATCATGCGTTTACTGTTGATAAGCATCCTGATGCTGTTCAGGATATTAATGCTGATCTCGATGCGATGGCCAGGCTGTCTTCCCGGCACGCTCTGGTACTAAATCCGGCCAAAACTGTTGTTTTACTTTTTGGTAGTAGGAGTGGTTTATCTTATATTCAGAACCGCATAACATTCAAAATTAATGATGTTGCATTGCCTATACAAACTGAGGCAAGGAACTTGGGGCTTGTTATGGATTCGCTGCTAAGGTTTGAATCCCACATTCTGAAGTGTACGAAACATGCAATTGCTACCTTAAAATTGATATTTCCGCACAGACACATCCTAAGTATTGAGACTAAGCGCGACTTGTGCGACTCATTGGTACTGTCACATTTTAGCTTTTGCAGTGAATTATATGGACCGTGTCTGAGCAATGATTTTGTTTCTCGCGTACAAAGGGTGCAGAATTCGTGTCTCAGGTTGATATTTGGCATAAGAAAGTATGACCACATCACACATAAACTGGCTGAGGTAGGTTGGTTGAATATGAAGGATCGCAGAACTCTTCGTATGGCTACCCTCTTTCATAGTATTATTTTAAATCGACAACCTAGATATTTGTACAATAAAATTGTATTTCGGACTGATGTGCACACGTTAAATATTAGATTCAGGGGCACTCTCACACCACCCATGCATCGTACAACATTTTTTGAACGTTCATACTCCTACCAAGTAGCGAAAGTGTACAATGATGTCCCTGTTGAATGGAGATCTTTTACTGTTGCACAGTTTAAATTAGCTTACAGAATGTTACTGTTAAACATGTGCCCTTCATGAAATCTATGCGCAGTCTACCTAGCAATTTAGTAATTGATTATAGTGGTTTTTTTGTATAATTCACAGAATTTTGTTATTTGTGTAAGCATTTCTTTCTTTTTTTTTTGTAATTTACTTATTGTACTTCCGGGTGCATAGGAAGAGCAACTGCATAACTGTGCAGTTGATATGCATCCTGCGTTTTCCAACACACTCTTCCGTATTGCTTTTATACACTTTTAGTTGTACAAAGTTATGTATTGGTGTTGGAAATAAACTATTATTATTATTATTATTATTAATAGCATCTCTAAGACGATGCATCAGGTTTACATAATACTTCCCCTCCCTCCACCCTTCTCTGGGTATCGTACTACCCTTCCTTATTTTTTTTGACGTGAATCTAACTGGTGGAAGATATTTGGAGTTTTTTCGAGCCGACCTTACTCCCGCACTAATAAATCTATATCCAAATTAGTGATCTTCCGAGAAATGACATTTTCTATCAACAAGATGGTGCGCCACCCCATTATACAGCACCTGCCCGTGCTATCGTACTACCCTCATAGTGCCAAAAAATGGCGGCCATTATTTTTCCTGCAGAAGGAGAGACTTTAAACTTCTTGGGAGGGAATGACAAGAGTTGGGAGTAGTAAAAGTGTTGAAGGAATCAATTTTCTGATGTTAAGTACTGACACTTAAGACACAGCCCAGTATAATGCAACTTCTTTCAGTAATCTAGAGAAGAAATCGATGTTTCGCCAAATCGACTCATGTATACTATCACATAATGGACAAATAAGTAACACCAATAGCGAATTGTTGACTATTTTTAATCAAGTTCCCAAATCGTTCAGAAATTGCAATGTCAACTGCTCACATCATAAATATCTTCAGGATCCTCCTAAATATGTATGTCCTCAGAATAAATCTAAAGCAAATTTGTAAGAGACTATGTTGGAGGCAGAATTTGAAATTAAACAGCAGTCATAAAAATTAGGCAACCTCTACATAATGCGGCAAATGCGAATAATAATTGCAATGAAATTTCCAGAAACTGTAAGGAAAGGATGCTTTCTTTACTTTGGTCAATGCCTGTACAAAAAAAAATGGTGGGCTTGAAATACTGCGAAATTAATAGCACAGAGATTTCACTATAAACACAAAGTTGAACGCTTTAATCTTTATGCCAACGTAGATACCTTAGTGGGACATTCAAAAAAGTGAAGTGAAAGTGAAAGCGACATTTTACCAGAAGGAGTTCGAGAAATTCTAGATTATTTTGAATACTGATGGATTGGTCGAACAAACCAAAGATATAGGTAGATAAGGAGTTTCAATTTTTCACATAATATGCTGAACTGTGTTGGAATTGTGGAAGGCAACCTTCAACCATGCATCCCACGGCTTGTAAGATTTTGGACGTCTTGAATATTGTGCAGCAGTGCTAGCTGCGCCCAAAACATCACAAAGATTGTTAGGAACGAATTCGATGAAGTCTCTCGCTGATGTAGTTGTAAGCTGTTACAACTTAACTTTCTGTTGGCAGTCCAAGATAATCATCACCCAACACTTAACCAAGTGGCTTCTGATTTCAATATGGCAGCTTCAACAGTGAAAAAGGCAAAGTATCATCCTTATAAGGTATGTTTCGCTCATCGCATCTGAAAACGACTTTGATCGGCGAATTCAATTCTGCAAGCTAATGCAAGACCTATGCACTAATGATAATTATTTCGTAAAAAACGTAATTTTCTCTGACTAGGCTACGTTTGCTTTGAACGGCCATGTCAATATGCAAAACTGTCGTTATTGGGCTACCAAGAATCCCCGATGGATGATGGGAGTATCGCACTCAACATCCTCAGAAAGTGAATGTGTGGTGGGACATAGTTGACGGAAAAATTCTGGGTCCTTATTTTTTTTGACGTGAACCTAACTGGTGGAAGATATTTGGAGTTTCTTCGAGACAACTTTATATACTAATAAATTTATATCCAAATGAGGAACACGATCTTCCGAGAAATGAGATTTTCTTTCAACATGATGGTGCACCTCCCCATTATACAGCACCTGCCCGTGCTTATTTATATGAAGTGTTTCCGAATCGTTGGATAGGGAGAAGGGAGTCGATTGAGTGGCCAACCGGATCACTAGATTTGATACCCCTAGATGACTTCGTGTGGGGGTACTTAAAAGTATACGTTAGTAGACCGGTGAATTTAGAAGAATTAAAAGAAAGAATCCGTCAGGAGATACATCGTATACTTCCTGAAATAATTGACTATGTTCAACAAGAATTCATTAATCGACTTGGTTACTGTCAGATAGCCAACGGTGAAAAATGTCAACATTTACTTTAATCATTATCATTAATTTTAGAAAAATGAATAATAATAATAAATGAAATAAAGAAGTTATCAATAACGTCATATCTCAAATGCGAATTACGTCACAAATATGGGTCGTCTTTCGAAAAGTGCCTTGGTTTAAAACAGAATCAACGTGTGAAAGGATTTTTTCGAAAAACCCTCAATTTCAGAAATAATTAATTTATTGGTCAATATTCTAAAGCATTGTGTATCAGATTCTAATGAAGGATGGAGAGCAATAGCCTGAGAAAGCATTTAGGTGCACTGATAGGTGTTCCAATAATTATTCCTTCACACTGTTCGTTGTGCAACGTTTAATCCAAACCCTGCAGTCTTTGTTCCTTTGGTATTCTATGAATGTCATGCATTGAAGAAAGATTTGAAGCTAGAATTTAAACAATGGGCGATCTCGGGGAAGGATGAATATTAGTGCGCTTTCTTGCTTGCCCGAGACATGATCATTCTTGATCTATGTACTTCAAGCGCACCACAAGTAACAACTTATGACATTGCTGCCACTGTTCCACTACAACTTTAGAGACAGTGGAAATAAAGGTATACTATCCATTCTTCAATTCCCTGTACACAGTATCATGTACTTATAGCCCAAACAGTTGATACAAAACCTTCAATTACTTATATCATGGTACGATGCTTAATTTTTATTCTCCCATCTTTAATTTATGTTTCATCTTTAATTTATGTTTCTACAAAGTGTTTCTTACTGTAACATATATTGCAAAAATCCTGAGTTAAAGTTTCCAAAATTCATCGCAAAATCTGTATATTTAAACTTGAAATCTCTCCGAAGTGAGTTGTAAAGTAAATTATTCCGTTTGAATCGCATTCCGAGCTGTTTACACACAGAAAGAGGAAAAAAACAAGGCACATTCTCCGAATATATTCATTCCTCCGCTTCACCACTACACTTTAGAGGTGGAGTGAGGAAATAGATCTCCGACAGCCTCGCTCACTTATCCGCAATAAAAATTGCGCGGGCTGAATATTGCCCCGGCTAATGTTTTATTCCTCCTAGGCAGAGTACACAAAAAAGAAGGGAAAAAACGGCTCCGCCCACCGTTGAATAAAAAGGCAAAAAAGAAAAAGTTAAAGGCGATACTCGGGCTTCTAACGGTTGATAAGGCGGAAGAGGCTTTCGGGGTTGTCGGAGGCATCTTAAACGTAAACAAAGACGGCTTCTGATGGCATAATCTTGTATACGCAAATCCGCGGGTACCCAGATCGTTCTACGACGGCCGATGAATATTTGATAACCTTTACGGCAGTGTTCGGGCGGCGTTTATCCGAAGTGACAAACCTTGCTCGGGGAAATGATTGTATCTATCTTGTGTATAGATGCATTGCTGTTTTACTCTAATTATTACGACAATTAGCAGTCTACACGTATCATATCATGCTAACAGCACTACAATAACATTTTCTTGTTATATGTACCTACCAATGCTGGTTGCATTACAAAAACGCAGCAATTTTGTAACTTGCTTGTACTTAAACAATGAATCTTTGTCTTTGTGTTGGTAACACTTCGTGGATTACAAAAAGATTCTTCATTCAAAGTTTTGGTAGCCGTGAAGTAAAATCGTTCGGTGTCTGATGTGAGGAAACATGCGTGTGGATGCAGTATATGTGGACTTTCGAAAGGCTTTTGATCAAGTTGATCATTCATTACTGATAAATTATCTCAGTATGGGATAGAGGATACTTTGCTCTGTTGGATAACATCATACCTGAAAGATAGAATGCAAATAGTGAAGTTATCGTCTGCGCGGTCCCGACCGATTCGTGTAACATCAGGAGTTCCTCAGGGAAGCCACTTGGCGCCTATTCTCTTCTCACTTTAACGACCTCTACTATTCCTTTTCTGATGTTAATTTTTTGGCATATGCGGACGATTTAAAATTATTTGCAGCTGTTTCTTCTATAACGGAATGCTACTGCTTACAACATAATCTGGATAGGCTTGTTGAGTGGTGCTTTAATAACTATCTTTCGCTTAATTTATCCAAATGTCAAGCTATCTCTTTCTCCAAGAGTTCTTCCTCAGTGGTATTCAATTACATGTTAGAAGATATCCCATTATGTCGAGTGACCGAAATCAAGGATTTGGGAGTTATTTTTGACAGCTGCTTCACATTTCATTCTCACATTAACTCGATCGTGTCCCGTTCAATGAACCTATGCGTATTTATCAAACATATGTGCTCTGATTTTAGCAATGTGTTTGCCATCATTAGTTTATTTGACTCTATGGTCAGGTCGGTGCTGGAGTATTGCTGTGTGATTTGGTCGCCTTACTATAGCGTTCATATTAATAGACTTGAGCGTATACAGAGAAAATTAGTAAATTTTCTATTATTTAAATTACACATTAATAAAAACGTCCTTAGCTATAACGAAAGGCTCAAAATATTTAACATGGACTCCTTAGAAAATCGTCGTAGACTCTCCATTCTTAAATTTGGATAACAGATTCTTCACAATCGTTTTGACTGCCCACAGCTGGTGGAGTCTGTACGTCTTCGGGTACCATCTTTTCATTTCCGATCATCAGAAACGTTCTACGTCTCTTTCCATCGAACTGAATATGGTAAGAGTAATCCATTGGACAGATTATTTGTCGAATTGAAGACCTTGAGTGATATTGATCTGTATCACATTCCTTATAGCTCGTTTACGACGTTCATTCGGAATCTAACTTTTAACTCGGTATGATTCATACATATTTAGTGTATCATGGGATGGGCTTCAGCGATCACAGGCTAGATGTAATCAGAATTTATTTGATTAGTTTATTTAGTTTTGTAAGAACCACTATTATTTAATAATTTTGATTATTTACATATTGTACTTATGGCATTGCATAGTTTAGGTTAGATAGGTGTGTATCTTTTAAGTAACTGTTATGTACTATTTGGATTTGATTTGTCTGTTATGTACAATAAATAAATAAACCAGAGATACGACGTTCGAATGCCAGCCAGAGTGCCATTCGTCGTTGGAAAAAAATTAAGAAAGCAATAATAGTTACGGCGAGCTAATATTGTAACAAGGCATACAAATAGAGATTGACACACACTAGATATACGCAGCTAGAACTGCAGTAGTAGTCCGACAAAACAATACACTTCATTCAAGAATACTGTGGGATTTAACATATGAAGATTTTTAGGGGACAAATATCCGTAATTTTGTGTGTGTTCCTTTTAAAAATGCAGTTTTAACTACATAAGACAAAATAAAGGATAATAGGATGCTTAATCTTTCATAAGCCAGAAGGTAACTCGGATAGATCTACTGGTCCAGGAAAATAAGTTTACAAGATTTGAAGATGCACAGCATTAATTCTTACAGTCTGTCAGTTGGTAAAGTACAGAACACATGCATTTCAATACTTTCCTTAGATACGGAAGATGACACGAATAGAGAGACCTTTGTGGCCAAATCACATTGTGTAATTAATGCTGCGTAAACAGGACTATTGGCAGTAGATCATGAGAAAAAAAAGAGAACTAAGTAAAGAGCGGCAGAAAATTGTGGTTAACTACGAATAAGCTAATTTCTGAATAAATTGTACACCTGACAAATTTTCAGTGAGTACAAGCTGCATACAACAAGGAATGGTCTAGTGGCTAATGGTGCTTTTAGGCATTTCTATTCACTATAATGTTAAATTACCACAAAAGCTTCAATTTCATAATGTTTGTTAAACTAGTATATTATGACACTAGTGCATAATCAGGCTTTTAAAGAGCGAGTAACGAGTTTATGTTACGAGTGCTTTAAAAGCTAATTATGCACTGTGTCATACGATATTTTTTAGTATAAATGCAACAATAATTTTAACTAGAAGATCAATTCAATAATTTCAATACATTTTATCGAGTGATATGTGTCTCTATATTATGTCATTTGACATTTCACTTAATTATTAAACATCATTGTTGTATTAATAATGCCGACAGAAATTCCAACACTAGCTGCTGAAGCTGAATTAAGTTTAATACCTGCAAAGTCCAAATAATAATTCAAATCAATAATTCCAATACATATTATCGAGTGTACCTATATGTCATTTGACATTTCCCGACATTTCACTGTACCTACTATTAAACGCTTGGGATTGGCTGTTACCAAGCAACCTTTGTACGCACGGCGTGCGCTAAACGCCCGATTATGCACGCTTATGTGTGTGTTTTGATTGGTTTATGATGCATGCATACTAAAAATATTATTATTTACAGTGTACCAAAAAATGACTTTGTAAAATACGTTTTGTAAAACGTTTATATTAACTGTAAAATTGCATATGTTACTTTCTATGCATCTATGCAAGGCTTCCAAAGCTTAATGAACAGCTTGACTTGAAATTTTTTTGTTTTATGGGAATCAATGTAAAGCCTTTTTGATCGTACACATTTCCGTCACTTATTCTACTTGAAGATATGATGTCTATTGCTTTTAAAGATCTTACAGGAGTCTTATTATATATTCTCAATTTCACGATTTCAGATAAGATTAGAGAGCTGTGGCACTGTCGCCTTTAGTCACTGTAACCTACTTGAGTCACTTGTAATGTTGCCTTTCTGAGGGTTAAATTAGTTGAAGGTTTCACTGAACCTTAAAATGAATCCAAGATTTTTATCCTGCATTACAGTAGGTGTTAAAAACGGTCTGCTGAAGTGCTGATGTCGAGTACGACTGATAGCAATACATTCATACAAAATGTGTTCTAGGTATAGTTGTTTCGGAGATAACAAACGATCTACCTAAAGGTTTAAGACTAATTACGGTAAATACTTCAGACCACCGGGTATGGTTTGGAAGGTTGATATGCAAATTTACAAATTGGCCGTACTTAATCCAGAACTGCTTTATTTGCTATTTGGACGAGACTTGGTATGACAGCCACGAAATTGTTAAGGAAGGTTGTAGTGATGAGTCTGGAATGTGTCAAATTGACGTTCCTGTTTCTAAAGGTAAACGCATAATCATTGCACATGCTGGATTTAACAGTGTTTGAATTAGTGAGTTACTACTGCTTATTTGCTTGAAAATTGGTTTACTAGTAAATTGCTACCTTTTGTACCCAGTGCTATTATAATCGACAACGCTAGCTATCATTCACGACAGCTTATTAAAACATCAAATAAATCTAGCACAAATTTAGAAATTTTAATATTCCTCAAAGAAAATTACTAATATTTCGAAGAACCCTACACAAAGAAACAACTTCTACAAGTTTTACCAGTAATAAGATTTTCAAAACAATATTATATCGACAATATTGCTGCCACCGCAGCACATTCAACTCTACAGCTAGCTTCCTATTATTGTGTCCTAAATCCTATTGAACTGATTTGGAGTCAATTGAAGCATAGCCCAACCTTTAGTGGAACAACAATACAGAAAATTCACGACGGAATATCTCATATTTCACCAGAAAATTGGAAAAGTATGTGGCACATGTCATGAGTTTGGAGCATTTTTTTGTCCTGACGTATTCTGCCAGTGAGAGGCCTCCATGTTCTCTCCCACTTGTTAATTGCTCGTTTAAGGTTGCTCTTTTACTGACCAGAACAGGAATTCGGTCTAATAAAAGGCATTTTCGCTGCTCCTTTGACAAGCTTATATATGCATTTGGATTCCGTTCAATTCCTTGGTGGCTTGGGGTCCTAATACAAAATCCAAACATGTTCAATTGCTGTGTTAAGTAGTCAAAGAGGACGAATCACCATTTTCTTGTACGCTTTCTTTGTTATATTGGCTTGTCTTATGCATATATTTGTTATAAACAGCAATGATGGTTGAGAAATTTAAACAATCTTTTCCTACTAACCAATGCTGCTAGAGCCACACCACGACAGGAATAAGATACTCTAACTAGGTTGTTGTCAAACCATGATTCTATTAAGATCAGTTCATTATGTTTTGGCAAAAGCAACTTATAGGAATATGATCTTTACATATGATACCAGTTTTTCTGTATTATTTTCTTTCAAACCACAGCTGTTTGTGTATTTTGCAAGATCTGAGGAAGCTTAGCTTAGTAACTTTTCCAATATTTTATTAGGTACCTAATTGTTTCAAAATTTCTTTTCAAAATTTCTTATAAATTTGCTTCATTTTACATTCACAGATTCCAGAATACTTCAAATAATAGGCTGTAGGTACTTCTAAAGCCAGAGATTACTACTGTTTAAGTAATATCGGTTGTGTATAAAAGAAATGAGTATGCATATTGCAGTATTTCCTAATCAAAAACTTTAACAAGAAATAAAACTGTTTGCACCTTTTGTTTTCAAACGTGTTCAAGCTCAATATTTTTCAGTCCTTCAATCGCAGAACTCACAAGCGCTCCTGGTTTCAGCTGGATTTTTATATGAAATTATTTTGTTAGCATTAGGATTATTGCTACAACAGAAATGTTTCCCCAAAATTATGCAATGGTGGTAAGTAATATACTAATTTGTAAGAAATTTCTTCTAACGGTGAATAACTTAATTTTTATATTTCTAAATTTGGAGCTACACCTTACCACTTCTGGATAAAAACACACATTCAAATCCACCGTAAGAATAAAATAATTAATGAAAAATGTCCGGACGTCTACTTAAACATTACCTAAGTGATTAATATCCGATATTCTAATTAATACCTTGTTATTTTTTTTACACCTCCTTGTTTTTTTTTTCTTTACGCGGCCGCTTAGTAACACGATTTTAATTAATTTAACCGTAAACATTATCCTTGGCTGAGCCCCGTTCCTAATTTTACAAATGAAGGTAAATTAATTAATAAAGCTTTTTGGCGTCTGCGGTTTTTTCAAGCTCGCGCCTCCGTGTTGTAAGTACGATGACTAACAACGGCCGCTGAATTAATTAATTAACAAAAGAATACAGAGCGGAAAATAACCGTCGCCAACTTGACCGGCTTGTATATAATACCGTGCTCTGGACACATTCACGCTGTAGTATTTTAGAAAGGGCGCCACTCATTTCGCCCGGCGAAAAATGATTGATTACTCAAACCCGCTTAGAACTTTATTCGGGAAGCATATCTAACGCAGGATGACTATTTGTATTTCTGAAGTGATCAATATGGTTCCACCGATTCGGAAAGTTCTATAGGCAGCATATGCTTCGATATTGTAGCCCTAATAGTTTGTTAATCCCGGTTATTCTTCCTCTGACATTGTCGGTGATTTATAATGCGGATAATGATTGTTCTACTTGAGTACCTATTTGTTATGGAAATTTATTTTTGTCGGATAGTTTGTGATTTTGTTACAGAGAATGGAAATTAGATGTCCATTTTAGATATTTCCTCCGTTACAGTAATGAATCTGTAATGACACAGATGAAAGAAAAATTGCTACTTTTCTGAGTGTAGCATGTTGTAGTTATAGAACTATATAATACCCTAAAGTTAGCCAATGAACAAAAACGAAAGTTTAGTGAAGTAGTAAAAGCCTTTGATGAGTATTGTAAACCAAGAAACAATGAGACTTTCGACAGATTCCAATTTTTCTTAAGATCACAGAAAGAAGGAGAATCAATGGATCATTTTATTAAGGAATTAAATGTGTTAGCAAGACCACACAATTTTGAGCAGCAACAAGAATCACTCATACATGACAGAATAATACTTTGTGTTAAAAATATACAGCTACAATAAAAATTGATGGGAATGGCTGATTTAACACTATTTAAAACAGAACAGGTATGCAGATCTGTGGAAGCCAGCAAGATTTAAGTGAAAGGATTAAAAGGAATAGAAGTAGATGCTGTTAAAAAACAGTAACTGCCACATTGAAAAAGATTGCTGTAATAAGTGTGGTAGACGACACCAAAAGGGAAAATGTTTTGGCTTTGGGAAGAAATGCAACACTTGTGGTAAATTGGGACATTTTTATATTGGTTGCAAATTAAAAAATAATAATTTAAGAAAATCTAGACCTATTAATAAGGTTGGCAATGATGAGTTGTTGTTTATAGATAGCATTGATGAAATAAGTAATCTAAGGATAATGTGAAGTTAAGTAATAATGTCGATTTTTGGGACGAAAAGATTGAAATATATGAATAATATATTTTAAATTGGATGTAATGTATTACTACCTTTATGGTAGATATAAATCTTAAGATTAGACGAGACTGTAATTGAATCATCAAAAGAAGATTAAAAAATAATAACCTATGGTAGTAGTAATTTGAATGTTTTTGGTTACATAATATTATGTAAATTGTAATGTATGTAGGTAAGAAGCAAAGGCTGCAAAATTAAGTTTTTAGTACCTATCTGATGTTTCTAGCAAATCAATAACTGGTCTTAATGCTTGTGTAAAGTTAAACTTAATAGCAAGAGTTAATAATATTGAGTTAAAAGAGAATTTAAAATGTAAATTTGTTGAAGAAAATAAATCACTTTTGAAAGGTACTGGAAGAGTGCCATTTGACTATAACATAATTAAAAAAAAATTATACTGCACTAGCTAGCAGTTGTAGAAGATAGATGCATAACATAGTTAAAGATAAGATAAAAATTGCTTCAAAAAATTGGTAGAACGGGATATCATTCAAAAAGTAAATGAGCCAACTGACTGGGAAGAATAAGAATGACGGGAGCATTAGGATTTGTATTAATCCACATCATTTAAATAAATATATTTGTTTAGATCAACATCCAATACCAACCCAAGAAGAACTTGCTCTAAAATTAGGTGGTAAAAAGATTAAGTTGAAAATATCTCTGCTATATTACCGCAGTCTCATTAATAGTGAATGGGTTTATTCTGTGAGAGATGCATATCAAGTTTTTTGCAAGAATTTGAAGACATCCTTGTAACCTACGATCATTTATGCACAGCTATTCGCCGTTTTGTGCAACTGTTTAGAGAAACTGCTAGCGTAAATCGCAAAAAGGGTTAACCCACAATTAAAAAGAAAAAAGAAAATTTTGAAGTCGTTAAGCAATTGATAGAGGAATGTCCTCAGGTTCCTGTCTTGCATGTGCAACAAGAGTTACTGCCTTATCATACCCATTCTGAAGCATGACCTTAATTTACATCCTTACCAGTTGCAAAAAATCCATCAAACACTACCGGTAGACAAACCAAAACGACAAGAATTTTGTCAAAAATTTATTGACCGTTTCATCTCTCTGGTTATGTAAATTTGGAGAATATGAGATTGTAGATCGCAAATAATGTGGACTTTTTAGTGGAAGCACCATTGCATCTACAGAAAATTGGAGTATGATTATTGGACCTACATACATATGTATATGCTTTCAAAGTACGTTAATGAAGAATACAAAGTTTTAAACAGCAGCCAAACATGCTTACATCTTTTAAGAATAAGTTAATACTTGCAATGGCATGCTGAGTGATGCATCCTTATGGTTTGCTACCAATAAACTCGATGATAATAAAGGGTTTTACTTAGGATTTTATCCATATCAGTTACTACCTACACAAGACTTTTACTTGCATCTTCCAGCCAATAACAAGCAACTTAACAGAGCAGAATATTCTAAATTGTTGGGAATTTGGATTGATGAACATCTATTTGGAGAGTGCATTGTGATAATCTAGTCCACACATTAAATAATTGTTTTTTAATACAAAATTTAATAACAGTGTTAATTCGCCAGTAGTTGCTCAATGTCTATCTATAGGCGTAACTCAACCCTAGCTAAAGAGATTTGCATATATCAAAAACGGATTATTCGTTGTTTAACTGGTTTAAAAGCTCGCGACTCTCAAACTTTCATTCGTTATAAATTAGGTACTAACCTTACCTTGTATCTTAATTTTTAATCTTGCACTTTATGCTTATGATAACATGAATAACTTTCGACTTAATAAAGATATACATAACCACTTCACAAGATGTCGAAATGATTTAGCGCTCCCAAGGTCTAGATTAACTATGTTTTAGCAGAGCCCACATATTCTCTTTATTAAGATATATAATAAGTTACTTAAACATTTCCAAGATCTTCGGCGTATACGTTTTCAACGTCTTGTACGTGAGTAATTGGTGGTGAATGGGTTTCATTCCCCACAGGAATTTTTAAATCACAAATTTTCCTAAATTCTTTTATTAATTACTACTAGTTTTTGACATTTTAAAATTATTATCATTATTTCATTGCTACTACTTAATTATTATTCCTATCATTATTATTATTATTATCATGATTATCAATATTGTTGTTATTACTCCTATATTAGATACATATATTATTATTGATATACTAGAAGTAGTTTATAGGTAGTTATGTTTTCTTTTTGACGTTTCCTATATCGTGTATCATGATCTTTGAAAATAAACTGTACTTTTACTTTTTACATTAATTCCAACAAAATGGACCTCGCATATTGGTACACTACCGATGAAAGTATTGGTTTTCTAAGAGAATGTTTTGAAAATCACATTCATGGTTTAAATACGCAAACAATTTGACCTTTTTTATAGCCCTACTTAAAATTAGAAAATTCCAAAGGCTCACTAACTAGGTCGAAGAAATTAATAACATGTCTTGGATCTTAGAAAATGTTATTAATTCAATTAAAAGAAAAACAACACTGTAGGCGGTGGTCATACAACATATCTAATTTAATTATTGTTTTCGTTTATAATATCTAGAATTAATATTCTTATTCCTTTGACTTACATTCATAATAGAATAAAGGATTCCTTGACAACCCTCAAGACAAACTCTAATGAAGGCCTTCATAGATGGCAAACATTAAAGTTGTTCAATAAGGAAACGATTCTTTTCAGAATCAACACATCCAATTAAAATAAAAAAAGGCAATATTAATAAACGTTAATCAAATAAGGACATAAGTGAATTGTTATGTGGTTTAAATCGCAGATATAACAGAGTTTCGTAATGCTATTGTAAATTCTCGTGTTGATATACCCAAGAAATTCTAATAAATAGCTTTTAAAGCATGAAGCGTATTACCAATCGTTAGAAAAGTATTGCCGTCTATAATGAGGAAAGCCTTTGCATCTACATATTATTATGGTTGCTATTGCAGCACTAGTGATTTTCTCCAACGCTATTACCTATAAATTATCTTCAAAAAAATAGTAAGCGCAATTTCTGTTAAATGCTGAGGAAACCATACATTATTTTTCCAGATTTGCACCTACATAGTCTTCGTTCAAATTAATGGTTTTCAACATACATACATATATCTGTATTCACAATATCGGCAATTCTTTTCAGACACAGACTTTTCAAAATTCCCTTTATCAGTACTCGCCTAACAAAAGCCAGCTAGTAAATACCATCAACGGTAAATTTTCGTTGGCGTGACGTGAAAATCTCAAGCATTTAAAAAATATTTATGGGGCAGAAAAATGGAAAAAATGAACACCCAGAAAGGTAAAGAGAGTAAAAACAGAAAGCGAATAAAAAAAGGCCAACTCTAAACGCGCTGAAAGCAAGCGAAAGAGATGGAAGGAAAAGAATAGCCGTAAAGACTGCTAGTACCTATACATACACGCTCGGTTATTTGCCGTTATATACAAGAGAGCGTATTGTAGTAGTGGCAGTAGTGGCAAAGGTAGTCGGCAGCGGTTCTGCGGCATTGGCACGGATAAAAGCTCGCCTTTCTAACCGAGAGAGCCCACGTCCTTGATCCGTACACACACTTACATATACATGCAAGTCGCTTACGGATCGGAGTTCCGTTATGGCGCCTGTAGCTTTTAATACGTGCGCGTAGTACTCTGGTACTATAGCCGTAGTAAGGAATATTTTTCAAGTTTAATTATATATAACAGCCGATACCTTTCAATGTAGGCGGCCTTACAGAAATGTTTAATAACAATTAATCGTAGAAGATAATAATAATTCTAAATACGTATATGGAATGATAGATTAATTAGTGGAAGGATAATTCTACAATAATAATGATGGATTTTTAAAATTAATTTGGGCACTGATGAGGTAGACTGACATCCTTTATTCCCAATTGATGTTGGGATATGTTTGCTTTTGTGGGTATAATTTGGTGTAGTTTGAATCGAGGTAACTACCATTCCCATCGATATGTAGATGCAGGGAAAAATTGCACTTCCTCTCGCAAATTAGTGTAAAATATTTCTAACAACACCTCCCATATATTTTTTACCATGAGCTCCTATCGACTTAGTTTCACTCAATATACAGCCGTGGTCATATGTCTTCGCCGCCCTTCACGGATATAATTACAAAAGGTACACCAGAAACAAAAGAACATTTTTGGCAGATATTTCTTGATTACATATGTATATGTATGTATATACAACTGATACTAATATTTGGTGGATCTTCCGTGAGCTTTTATGACCCCAAAGAATCCACCAATAGCGGATACCGAAATTCCATAACTTTTTACTACAATTCGTCCTCAATCTGCTTGAGTTAATTCGCGAGTTTTGTATTACTAAGTAATATTTTCTTGTTTTCTTGCATACAAAAAAAATACAGGCGCGACTTTTCAAATATTATATTTTTACAACCTACACGTTAGTACCTTCAGAAACATTCAGAAATAACAGTTACACATCTACCTTATAGTTTAGCAACAATAGCGTACATAAACCAGTAAACTGTCATTCGAAAATGCTCGCATAATATCGTAAAACACGGATGTGTATGTACACTCATGGAAACTAAAGATTGGACTGTTTCCATATGACAACGTATCGATAGTCTCCAGTCTTTACTTTCCATGAGTGTACGTAACGGTCAGAGTGTGGCGAATATGTACATATGACCAAGCTGTATGTAGTGAAAATATCCAGTCCACAGAATCTAAATGTCTTGGTTTTATTATGCAATATATAATATAGCTAGCGTTTGTTATGTGTATGCGTGGAATATAATATAGATTTCTAATCTGTTTATTTAGACGACAATAAATTATTCCTATTATTATAAGATTGGTCTAATCTGCCAAAATATAATTTTTCTGTTTGAAAAGCATCTTTGGGTACATATTTAAAGAAAGTACATAAAAGTTATTAAAGTCCAAATATTATTCCATCGACATACCTCCTTGTTTTTTGTCAAATAATTTCATATTACTCAAAAAGCACTGTACAGAGGGTATACATAGAGTTATTTAGTCAATAACTAAAATATAAAAGGAAACTATAAATTTAAATCCGAAATTTTAAAAAATGATGAGAGGCTGTTGTATTTTTTGTTTCTTTTGTAACTTCGTGTTATTAGTGAAGTTCAAACTATGCTATATATACATTTGTATACAGGCTGTCTCAGCGAAACCGTTCATAGGAAGTTTATGGGGTCCTGGTCTAAATATAAATTAAACATTGTTTTCGTTATGGTTACCCATTTCAACTCTGTAGGAATAATGTAAACGCAATTCACGGAGTATTATTAACTCAGAAGCTTCAAACGACGAAGTGTGACTTTCACAATAAATCCTTGAAAACGCTGGTTTTCCATGTCACAATTTAAAATAACAAAGTTGATGTCGCGTTCCGCTATAACGGAAAGTGCTAGAAATCTAAAAATATTTTAATTAAAAAGAACAGAATCATTATGTAATAATTTAGAGTTTTCAAATTTATATGGCCAGAACCTCATAAACGTCTTATGAACGGTCTTGCTGAGACACGCTGTATATCCCGGACAGGAGACACTGACTCGATACTTTTTACGAGCTTCACTCTAATAAAATCCAAAGCAAGCCACCATGTCTTTCTTCAACAGTGTCATACATAATTGAAAAACATTTTATTCATTGGATAGGTCATACAAACACCATCCAGATTTTGGTCCATAAATCGTTGCTATGCAAATGATTGATGTGGTAAAATGAAAATTGCTACTGATGCATCAGAAATGCATCAGCTAAAGAAAGATCTAGTTTTTGCTTTAATTTCTTTTGTGAAAATACAGATACAGTCACCAAATCTTCACACTTCAATTTTTCTTTCACAAATACATGTCTTTACTCATCCTCATTTAAGTGGCCATTTTGTAAACGAGTAACCCATACATCCAGTAGGTAGGGAACCGATTGTTTAAATCTCCATTGCAAATTTTATGTCAGAGTGTTGACTGTTAAGAAAGTCCAAGAAGGATGGATGTCTTTGCCATGAGGCAACAGACCTCAGCCATGTTTTCAGTTTCAAATTAGCGTGTCCTAAAACCGTGGATTCAAAAGATTCCATAAAAATATTAGCAACCACCCGGAAAAGGAGAGAACCCATAGTGGCTCCAGAGCTTTATCGGTAGAATTTTTCTTGGAAAGTATAATTATAACGACGGAATCGGTGATGGGGACGTTCGTGAAAAGTGAAGTAACATCGAAACTAACAAGAAGATTCTCACGTTGGATAGAAATTTCAGAGATGAGTTTTAACGAAGTGTGAGGAATTTAAGGTGTGAGATGAAGTTTCCCTTGTGTATTTCTTAACGGTATTATTGAGATATTTGGCTAAGCTGTAGAGGGGAGAATCTAGAGAAGACCATTTGGATTCCCTGGATATTACGCGTTTTTGTGTTTCTGGAGGAAAATTAGAGGATTTGATCAATGAAGTGATTTGACGTTCGAACTTGGAGGTGGGGTCACGAGCTAATGGAGTATAAGTACCATCTTGTAGAAGATCTGACATTTTCTCTACATACGTATTGCGATTTATGCACGATGACAGTGGCGTTTCCTTTATCAGCGGGAGAAATCGCTATATATTTGTTGGCGCAGGAAGAACGTAGGGCTGTACGTTCTATTTTGGAAAGATTCTATTGAGAAAGCTTGGCGGCAGAAAGACGTTTGGCAGTCTCAAAGCGAACAGCATATGTATCTTCCTTAGGAAGTGCGAGAAACGCCCATAGCACTCCTTAGATTCACAGCTTTGCGAAAAATATTGTTTTCTGAACATAACTTGCTGAACTAATGGTTAGGAGGAAATAAGTTTTAAGATTTTGAACATTTTGCTGATACCAAAGCGGATTGTCAGATCATAGAGCAGATCAAAAGCGTGCTTGAGGATGTTGCTAGTTCTAATTTATTACTCTTATACTTTTATTATCTTTTTTTGTACTCATTGTTGTGGTGGAATTTCGTTCAAAGTTGATTAAACGATAGTCTATTACACATGTATGTAAGTACATAGATAAACCACAACTAGATCACATTCTATATAATTTATTACATCCAGTCATTAAACATAAATAAATTTAAGCGACCGCTACCACATATTGACAGTTCATAATGCGTATTTACACAAGAATATGGTTTTTATTGATTAGAGAATACTATTAATCCGGATAAATATTTAAATAACCAGTCTTAAACATTAACAGCAGCTAAACGACAATCAATAAATAATTCACCCTAATATTTATAGGGGCGAGTATTAGTAAAGTAGTAATCAAGCATAATTTACCTAACCATTTCGAGATACAACAATCCCTAATTACATAGATTACTATTTTAGTAAAATAATTTCCTTACTAACTACTAACAATGACTTATAGTAGGAAAGGTATCAAATTCGTGTGATAAAACCCTTCTGGCGCACTTATTTATTATTATTGAACGTGTACAAGGTAACCACCTTCACCCACGATCAACAGCAGTCGCTTTCGTTGCTGCGAAAAGGGTTGCAAGCCGGCGAGAGTTGTTGCCGTCGTAAAAAACGCCTAAAGGGTTCACGAAAGCAGCACGATCGCGTAATAAATGGTGTAATTTTGCATTTTGTCCTTATAGGTTTTTCGAACAAGACTGTGGTGACGTCGCTACGAGAATAATACTCTACTAATTTATCGTCGTCGCTTTCGAATTAAATTGCCTTACATAATTTGTAAACTAGGAGGAAAATTCATTTATTCGTATTCTGCGTAATAATTCAACATGCTACTTTTTTCCCTTTTCCAGTTCGTAGTTTATTTCGTAACAACAATCGTGTACAATGGTATACATTGATATAGAAGTTTTACACCAACAATGTGCTGGATGGAATGTTATTAGAAACTTAATGACCAATTATTTTATTAAAATTTATTAGATTACAGCGGCCAGCAAAGTCTTTACACTACGTTTATGACGTTAATGATCATATACAAGTTATGTAAGAGGTGCTAAATTTACCTTGGCTTTAGCTACGTGCATATTCAGAGATTTTCTTTTATGTCTGTGACAAATTTGATGAATTCTCTGTACTTTTTCCAGTGTAAATTATTATTTGTTTTATTGATTTGTCTTCCTTCTCAGTCTTTGGATGCTATTAAAACTTGGAGAGCAAAATGTAACCGTCTTCAAACTCCACGTTCTTCTATTGAGGAATAAGGATAAGACGGTTCATCTTTCTGAGCAATATTTTTATTTGCCGAGCATGTTGCTTAGTCTGTACGGAAAAACACCTCATTCTCGTCTACCCAGCTGCTAAAAGCTCATCGAGCTGGAAAATCAAACTGTATAATATAAATTGCGTTCCCTTGTAAGAATTTTGCGTAACCTGGTTTAGCAACGGTCAGAATTACTTAATTTTAGTGCGTCAACATCCTGCAGATTCGGGTATTACGTATGATTATCACAGTCTCTTACCGGGATCCACAATTCTCTGCTCTGAGTAGACATGGGCTGGCATTGATCACAAAGAAAATTTCTTGGTCAAAGACACATTGAATATCTAAAGGAATTAAGATTCAGACAGGCCTCGACCCTGCTTCGTGACTAGGTACATTCTTGATATTGGACAGAAGAAAAGCTTAACTCACATCATCTGCAGATATGTAGTCTAATAGCCCATACATACAAGAGTAAGTCCTTAGAAGCCTTCTTCATACAGGTTTTTATTAAATCATAAATTTTTATCGTCCTTCCTAGCTGAGACAACACTCAGTGAGTCAGATAGGGTTTGAGTACGATTACGATAACACTTTCACTGTAGAAGCCAACCCCTTCCATAGAAAAGTGCGATTGATAATTGTCCATTAGGCAAACTACTTGGTATTACCATGTATTACTTAATATATCACGCATTAGTCAGAAAATGTTCTAAATCTCCCAGAAAATTTTTGGATGGACGTCATATGACATTCTGAATGGACTAAACTTTATTTTTCAAAATATCCTAGCAGACCCAATTTAATGTTGCCTTTTAGTGGTAATCAGTTTTAGATAGTTTTAAACTGACATTGAGTCAGAACAGTTTTAAGGTATGTATTAAAAAACATTTTTCGTTTCTTTGGAAATTATTTGACACATACTAGATGGTGAATATCCTTTCAATTCCAGGTGCGTTAGTTAACGTTATAGGACACACACTTTAACTTCGAAAACGTTAATTTTTCATTAATTGTGCCCAAAGCTATTTATCCGGTAACCACTATTATCCTCCTGGCAGGCTATGGGCACGCAAAAAGATTCAAGCTGACCTTCGAAAAGGGCCAGCCCCTAGATGACATATTCTACGACACCGGAAGACTCCAGGGATTCCTAAACGTGGAGTAGAGTGATCAACGAGCAGACTATCGTGAGCAACTGAGAATTTCCAGTGGCCTTCTATCAAACTAGAAGATTTGGAGAATTCTGAACCGTACCAGAACGGGTGAAGCACCGTTGAAGGCTAATCTGATTAGATGAGACTTCAGCGACAAAAAACCACAACAAATGTGACTGCTGACAATTCCTACTATGTCCCTATGGCCTCAAAAAATGCACCCTCAGCGACTTGTGACTTGAGAAGCACTAGGAATAACCCAATACTGGGTTAAAAAGTTATGAAAGTTCTCCAGATAGGAAAACGTGAGTAAGTCATGATTCCATATTATCGAAATGATGAATAGATTTGACAATGAGCGAAATGGTTTGGATACTTGTTCAGAATCTTTCGCAAAAAAAAATTGTTGGCAGCATAACGAAGTTCAACAAAAAAATTACAATTTACCAGAAATAATAAAATTTCTCTCTAGCTATCTTTCCTGAAAATGTCTTTGACCAGTCAAGTCAAACTAACAATAATTGGCTATGGGATCACACGCAATCATAAGTGACAAAGAGAGGACAATGAACGACCACTCACAGGTCCAAAACCAAAGTGTGAGAATTGCTATGACTGGAGCGGTAGCGAATAGGGAAAGGTGGAGCTATTTTGGCAATTTGACTCTCCACCAAATTACAAACTTTTTGTTCCAGCAAAAACAGATCGAGAGTGTTAAAATGTAATAGGAGCTTAGTAGAATTTTTCAGTGAGCTGCCGCTGAAGATCTACCCACTCGTTAGAAACAAAAATAAGTGTTAGGAGCTTTAATAACTATCGCTTACACGCATTTTAAATTATTCTTATTATATAGGAAATAAAATAAATTCTTCTAATTATATTACAAGTTTCCTTCTACGTTAAATTCTTAACAGCCCAATTACTATACGAACAGTACTCCTTAACGATCCACTTGTACGAACCTGAGCTTTCAATGGAAGCAGCTCTGAGATATGCGAAAGTATATTGGACAAGATACAATCTCATCGTATCTTTTATTACGCAGTATAGCAGATAGGCGTCCTCTGCAAAGATATTATGCAAGACTTCGCTCGCCTTAAAAAAATTCAAAACGTTTCATAACAATTTCCATCGGTGCTTTTATCGTCTACTAAATATGTATGAGAGAAATATTTATCCCGCACATACACATGTCCGATACATTTGTAACTACATGCAGTTGTACTTGGAAAAAGACGTTTGCACTATCGCATCACCCACGATAGATAATCTGAAAATATATTGCCTAATACCCTGTCGCCGTTCACAAAGTTTAAAGATGAACGGGCGATACCGTGAGGAACAATAACTCATTACTAAGTAGTCGTTTTATAGTCGTCGCTAACGTAGGCGAAATCATTATAAAATCTAAAATGGGTATATATCACTTTTATCATCGCCTTTGCCGATACGGAAGTAATGAAGCTTACTGCTTTATTCTAGAAGTGGTCTATAGTTTTTCAGTTCCATCCAACTTTTACGATTCGATTATTTAATGATATTGATTATTAAAGATTTTTCTGACATAGCGTTAAATTATCATCAAAATAAAAAAATATATCAAATATATTTTATCTACTGCCTACTATTTTCAACACTGTGGCCAGCTGATAAACTTGATTAGCCGGCATTGTAGTTAGTTTACTTCTTAATTTACAATGTATCAAGAAACCGTAGGAAGCAAGAGATTGCATTTGTTAGTATGGAATTTTCAGATCTAGAGATGATACACACTAAGTAGTCAAATATTGTTGCATTAGCTGAACTAGTTTCCTACATAAATTCGAAAGGATTTATGGAAATTAGATTTGAATGTGGTGGGTAGTGATTTTGTTTACAGTGGCGGGTTCTCCTTTAGCTCCTGCTAACCCCGAAAACATAGCTGTGGTGAAGAAGTTGGTGGAGGACCACCGCATTACCTATGCAATGATAGACTTCAATCTGGAGATTGGATCCTCGCAAGTGATATCAATATTGCCCGATCATTTAGATTAGAAAAATGTTGTAACTCGGTGTGTACACCATCATCTGACAGATTTACAAAAAAGAGAACGTGTTAGAATTTGCCAACAAACTTTAGATATGTCGAATGTTGGAGGCCATCAAATTTGTAACTGGCTGCAATTAAATTAGAAGTCCAGAAGACCGCCAAGTGGTATGTTGAAAATTGTTTCCCTAGTGTGTTCAGTAAAGTGTCAAGGAAGGGAATCCTGTTACATCATGATAACGCATAATTCCATACAGCAGAGACAACAGTTCAGTATTTAGCAGAAAACAAAATAAAAATTATAGAATATCCGGATTTGACGCTGTGTGACTTCTGGCTATCTTTGAGCTTACAAAACAGTTGAGAGGAAAAGGTTGCAGTCAAAAGCCGTTAAGTGTTTTTTCCCAAAGAGAGCTAGTTGAGCGCTATTAAACTATGGAAGAAGAGAATGGTTAAGCGCAATCAAAAGTTTTAAAAACCAATCGTTCTATTCTCAATAATTGTAGGTTGTTTCTCGTATTTGAGGACTGAGGCACAATTAGTTTTAGATACGGCAACCTGTATAAGTCTATTGTAACATTGCCCTTTGGGTGTATAGCTAATTGGAGGCTTTTAATGAACCTGACAATTAACCTAGGAGTTTCATTTGGGATTTCAGTAGAAACAGCCTATCTGAAGTGTTGCTCTTAGATACGACTGACAGCAACACTGCACTGTGTTCTATCGCCTTAGTATATTCAACATGAGATCAGCTTTGCCAAGCTTATATAGATGGTATTTCAGGGTCGCATGACCTCTCAAAAATCCTGCCACTGGTCTAAGGTCTTGTTTGATGAAAGATAGCACATTCTTTGTTGCTTTTGTCCTGGCGTATTCTGCCTGTGGCGGGCCCTTGTTAGTTGATTGTTTGTTAATTGCGTGTTTTATATGGCTCTCTTCCAGACCACAAAAAGGATCAGGATCAATAACGTTTTAACTGATTGTTTTGAATGTAATTGTCTTAGTTTATGTTATTGATATTTGTATACATACAAACAGTAATAAGACTTAAACTTGCTATGATTAGCTAAATTTTGGCGATGGCAGACACATTTTGGCATAACAGTTTTTACTAAATAATAAGCGATTTCAACATTTTCTATACAAACATAGCCGAGTTTGCAAAGATTTCGATTTTGCTTTCACATTTTATTTATGTTGCTGTCCAAACCTTCTAACATTTTCATTTACAGTAAAGTCTTTCGACAAAAACATCCCAGTTCGCGTAAATATTCTTCCTACTTGTTAAAAAAACGCAAGTAATAGACGTTCATGGCAAAATTGGACGAATCACCAGCGTCATTCCCAATACTGCAACTGCCTTTAGTATATCCAACCTCTTTTATTGCTTTTGCGGGCATGGTGATTGTTGCGATTATGCCATAATTATTTTTCTCGCGAAATTATGTAACACGTTAAAGAACAGAATCTCCAGAAAACCAAGGAAATTATTGTAGATAGACTAATAACGATTGAAAACACAAGTGTACTTAAACGGTTAAAAAAATGTGCGATTATCAGTTAAATAATTATAGACGTAATAGACACGATAAGAAAACAATCATTGTGAGCAAATCGGGGTGGGCCACAATATATAAAAAGAAAAATCATTGCAGTCGACTAAATTATTGATCGTACTACAGAAATCGGATTACGCTTGTTGCGAGAAATAGTAGCGTTTCTGTTGCCAATAAAATATTTAATAATTAATTTCAATTGTCAATTGCTAATTGTATTGAAATAACATGAAATGAACTTGTTTAAAACGTAGCCCTAATTGACTTAATATGTTCTCTACTAAAGCGGTAGAGAAACTACTAACAGAAGTTTAATAATATTGAATTAAATCATGCGAAAATGTTAAACCCTTTGACGTTTTCCAATTCTTCCATAGTATAATTACCCTGAATACGAAGAAAATGTGGAATTTCGCAAATTAAACGGCATCGATATCGTGGAAACTGCGGACTATAAAAGGTTAACCACTTTTCACACGTTCCCAAATTGTTTTCGCACTGACGAAAAGTTTGCCGAACAATTAGAATCCCCTTTTCCGTATTTAGAACCAATTTGTTCAAAAGCAAATTAGCGACAACATCAAAGAGTGGTACACAGCTATAACAGACTGTGTTCTTGGAACTTCTTTGATAACTAAAATAAGGACATAGTGATGGTGTGCTACTAAAATATTGAGACATTGTATGTAACATTTTAAGTTATTTTACTATTGAATCATATCTATATGAAACAATGAATAGAAATGACAAACGATATTGCGCTAAATCTTATAGATATGTGTTATTAGGCAGTGTTAACTAGTGGAATCTTTTAAATTTTTCTAACATCAAAAAAAAACATTCACAAATTAAATAAAAGAATTTGGTCAAATTATGAAAAAAACTCACCTTAATTCTGGTCTGCGACGCTGTAGAACCTGATGCGTTATCCGTGTTCTAAAAAAATCAGAAATAGAAGAGCTTAAATATTATACAATAGACACTACACACTCACACATATGTATGAGTTACACTAGGGTACAATGTAATAAAGAAGAATATCATTTGCGTAGTTTTGTCATAATTAAAATAAAATTATATATTTCTTGAAGGGCCATTTCGTTACCAACTGCCTAACATTAGTCATTCTACGTCATCTTACGCAGTTTGTCGTAAGTTGGCATTTTATTTTAAATATTTAATTATATACACTTCACTAGCTCATTAATCTATATATAGTTTTACGTAATTGCATTCAATACAAGCCTATAGGTATCTGAAGTGATATTCGTTCTAATAAAATATAATATGTAATAAAATTCTAGTAAAATTAATCACTTTATTATTTCCAACACATTGCTCATTATTAGGTCTATTGTGACTAATTATGCAAAGTTTTGTAACATATCTGCACATATACATATTCAAGAGCATAGTGATTACTGATTGTTAGAAACAATAATTATATAAAAAATTCGTTCATAATGCTTGTTAGTAAAAAATTATCTTTAACCTTGTTATCGGTCCTTTTCTACAATCACTAACTAACAAAAAAACTGCACTTGGAACGCGCCAAACATGCGATTGTTAGATCACTGTACAAACCCGAAATATCAACTCATATATTTACTAGTTTATAATCATGGAATCTACAAAACTAATATACGTTTTGTACCTAAATATTGCCCTATAGGTACACTATACTTATTACCGACACAAACGATCTAAAACTAGCGATTTGCAACTGAACCGACTGTAAAATAACTGTGTATCGATAATTTTTTCGCCATCCCTTCTTAATATAATTCTATATAAGAAAGGACAACGTTCTCGGTTATGTTATAAGTAAGCAAAGAAATATACGCAGAAAAAAAGTTAATACAGATTTTTGTATAGATTTTAGTATGGTTTGCTGCTGATGCGTCATCTAAATTGTGAAATAAAATCCAACTTTAAATCTATAAATATTTTCAAGTAAATTTTCATGTTGTTTAATTACGAATTTGTGATTACTTGTTTGTCATATCAAATCCTTTTAAATTGGCGCTTCTTTGCTTCAAACTTCGTTTCTTAAAGAAATTGATAATTTCATTTTTAAATGAACAGTAACGACATGCAGATGTCATCTATTTTCAAACGTATACGGAACTAAATCAGCCAAATGAAACAAATTTTCTGAAACTTCGCAGAAGTTTAGGGCAATTTTTACTTTTGGTTTCCTTCACCATTTTCTTAGAGGCATTGTTTTTACGTCTATCCTAACTTTCACAATTTCTAAGCCTTATTTCATTTGATGTCATATTAGACAAAAGAATGTATCAAACAACCCAGAAATTTCGGATGGCCGTCATAAAAAAAAAACAAAATTGATTGGCAAGATGATAAAACTTGGGATTTGAAAATTGTAACCGCCATCTCGTAGAGCAAAAAGAGTTCATTAAGAGTTACGTTTCAGATTTTCAATTACGTGATATCTGTTTAAATAAATTAATTAAAAAATTAGAAGAAAAATCTGAAATTTTAGATTGTTCTTTAAATCTGAAACTTAAAAAGTAATTTTGAAAGTTTCTCCAAAATTGATATTTTTGAAGAAACACAAAAAACGTAATACGAGCTTAATGTAACTTGTATCATCCCAAACTTTTACTATAACCAAAGCTCATACATTGCTAGGAAATACACTTAAACTTTTATATTATGTCCAATCTTTGTCTTCAGCATGACTAGCAGGTTAGTCATTCTACGTCATATTACGTAGTTGGTAACGAAATAGTCATTGAAGAAATATATTATTTTTTAAGTAAAGTTTGCATTTTATTTTAAATATTTAGTTATATACACTTTACTAGCTCAATAATCTACATAAAGTTTTACGTAAAGGTCTTATCTTCAAAAAAAGTAAGATTTTCATGATATTTTCCCTTCTTTTGCCGACTCAGCTTCAAAAGCGTAAGCTATCAAAAAATTTATAAAGCTGCTTTTCTCAAATGGGTAGATATACCTACATACATATACTCGTGAGTCATAAGTATTTGTTCAGCTCTATGCATTACCTTTTTAATACACCAATATACCTATCACAACGATTGAATGAATGTTCTGGTTTGGAATACTATTGAATCGTATAATCTCCATTTTTTCGGCGTATAAACAAAACTCGTAAACCCATAGTTGCCTAGATAAAAGGGATCTTCAGATGGTACTTTTGACAAAAGCGCCTCTGTTGGTGATCAAAACATAATTATACTATTACATCTTTTATTTAGTTTTTCAAAACAAAATTCTACTCTGGAGAGAAGTATATTTTGAGTTAATTTTAACACAGAAACTTCTTCAGAAAATGCTAATTTCAAAATAATTCGCATGTCTTATGCAAGGAGACGGCAGCTTTAGAATTTGGTACTCTCTTGCACCAAATATTAGATACAGTTTTTATTTCAATAAGTTAAAGCATAAGAAATAATAGGATCTAAGTCGTTCTTGCAGCAAAGTATAGCAATATAGCTTTTATAAAGCCTGACTAGTATAAAGCTTGATTTTTACATCAAATTAGAGCTGCGTTCTTCTTGCAATCAGATCCACAATAGAAAAGATACGCTAAGTAATACTGTAAATCATTTCAATCACAAGATGACTTACAGGTAATGAATATAGAGATATTTTGAGCGATATTTTGCTACCAACCCCATCTGTTGTCTTTAGGACGACCTTCTTTATTTTGTCCAAGTTAAATTATTTTTTTTCCCCCAAGACACTGATACTTGATACTATTAATTCAAAATCTAACGCATCCAACATCAGTTTTAATAATGTACCTATACAAAGACAAAACAAATCTGAAATCTGGAAACCAAAAATAAAATTAAGGAAAATCAAGACAAATTTTAGTTATTTCTTTGCAACAAGATACTCGTATTCAAGTTTTCGCAAGTTATGTTATTGATACGTTCGCATTCATAAACAATATATCAGGTTACCAAGGCATAATCTACCAACATAAATATATTTTATACGAACGCAACATTTAGAAACGCTAATGAATCGTAAATAATTCAGTGAGTGGCTGTATCACGTCACACATAGTCTGTGTATATCTGCTAATGTACAAGATAAACTATTCGGTGGGAGCTTAATATTAAAGTTATCGGGCTGAGGCAGCTACTATAGGCTGACGGTGGTAAGGGGTATCGGTGCGGAAAGTTAGAGTAAGCAAAAAGCTCTCGACTATATTCCGGTGAGACTAATGTTTCGAAATGCCGGTTCGTGTTTCGAATATTTACTAAAGCGAACGACACAGTTTAAGTAAAATACTGCACTGCGTCTTTCTTCTCGCCTTACATTGGAGAACGATCTTGGAAGGATATATGTATGATGGGTAGCAGTTTTGAGGATTGTTGTAATACGATAAGTTAAGGAAATGCAGGAATGCATAACTCCTTCTTGTATGCAATGTAAGAAAATGGCAAACAATTTCCTTAAAACAGTGTAATCGTAGTGTCAAGAATACATTTTCTCATTTTTGAATCTCCTATCGTAAATATTTTTAGCAAAATTTAACGACCACGTATAAAATAAAAGTTAAATTTAAGGATCCTGTAATTTTGTTTTCAAGTTCACTTACTCCGTCCTATAAATATTACGCTCGAAGAATTCTAAATCAAGTTTTCAACGGAAATACACATTTTCGGGTCCCCTGAATACAAAACCACCGTTTCCGCAGAACTGCCTTTGTGCTGGTGTGCATACCGGCGTAGGTTGGCAATGTGAACAAAAATATCAGGGAGAGGAAAAATCGAGTGGGATTAATATTTGGCATTTAAGTCGGTTATTTTCACGGAAAGCGACATCAAACGTGCGAATAAACTTCACCGACCGACAGTTCGTTGCTTCCAATATTAAAGCGTTTTAGGATATCCGAAAAGGTTTAGAAAACCGTACCGATGATTTTGTCGAAATTTATTTACGTTTAGGAAAATTGACGGTATTTGTCTGCGGTTGTTTGGAGAAAAAAGCATTTGATCTTATTCAATTACAGACCTTAATATTATATGAGTGAAAAACAAACAAAATAATAGCCAGCATATTGTGAGTTAAATATTTGGTGGCGGCAGGAGTAAAGCAGAAGTTTTTTAGCACTGGAAGTTGTGATGATTGAAGCCGCGACCAGCGCAAGTCGTTGCCGTGAAATAATTAATTTATACTCAGTGACATTAGAAGTGTTACACCGAGAAGGAGTAATTTGTTGAAGTTGAATTTTTGGCATCAAAATGACTATATTTAAAAAATGTTATGGATGAGAATGTCAACTTATTATCATCAATTCATGTTCATGAGAGCTGACTAATATAGGAAAGTTTAAATTGTACTGCAATGACGATAATGCGTGTGCGTCGTGTGTGCATAGAAGAAGGTAGAGAAACACGAAGAAGTCCAACTGGTCAACTGAGGTGTACAACAGAGCGTCAAGATATGCGCTTCAGATAACTAGTTGTATGAGACCGTTTTACTACTATGCGTCAAATCGCTGACCAATGGTATTGGGGGGTGTACCACTGGAAAGTGGGGTGTATAGAAGACCAACCAATAAGCAACTAATTGAGAAGAAGTGGACGGAAAAAAACTACTAGAACAATGTTTGGGACAAATATACAGGAAAACATCAGAAGAACATGCAAGAGCGTTGAAAGAATGGAAGATGAACGGGAGAAGAGTGAGAGGGAGACCAGGAATAATATGGGTAGACGAAGTGGAAGAAAATCTGAAGGAGATGGGGACGGATGGAAGACGATGGTGCGTGATAGAAGGAAATGGAGAGCAATAGCTATAAAAGCAAACGAGATCGCCTTGAAGGGCTGAAGTTACGGACCTGATCCAGTCAATAAAAGGATCTGGAAAGCTCGCCACGGCTGAGCGGCGAAGCTCTTTTCGCGGCGTAGAGCCATATATAAACTCCTGGACAAAATTAACGCACCACCGACATTCCTGTGAAAACATTCAAAAGTAATGATAACGTTCAAACTTATAACTGCCTTACAAGTGTCTGTGGATCTCCTCTGACATTTCAAGCCAATATTGTTTTGTTTTAATATTGTAATTGTCAATTAATCCCGTTTGACCACAATTGCTTTCCACGCTATTCAGAAACTGCTGATTACGACAAGTAATTGAGATGACTTGTGTTATCGGTTGTGTCACATTTGTGTTTCCTAGTTCATCTACGAGTGTTTCAAAGTAGGAAAATAGATCAACAAATAAATTTATCGGCAGAGGAGGTAGTACAGGCATTAACTTTGCTAGGTGAGAGATACTCGATGCGTTATGTTGCCAATCTACTAGGAAGAAATCATTCCTGCATAAGTCGCATGGTTAACCGATTCAGTGAAACGGGATCTCACAACCGAAGACCGGGCCAAAGGCGGAAACGATGTCCTAAACGAAGGGTTTAATGTGTTGGAAAACGAGTTGTCAGCGGTTCGTAATGCTGTAATATCATCGAGAACAATCAGAAGACGTTTAAATGAAAGCGAATTAAAAAGCAGAATACCAACCAAAAAACCATTACTCGCCAGAGAACACAAAGTTCAAAGATTACGTTTTGTCAGAAATCATCAACATTGGTCTGTTGATGATTGGAAGAACGTTTTATTCACTGACGAAACAAGGGTAAGCTTAAAATCCCCAGATAGCCGTGAGCGTGTTTGGCGGAAACAAGGAGAGAGATTTGCAAATTGTGCCATTTCTCCAAGGGTTCCGTTTGGTGGTGGCTCCATAATGTTTTGGGGAGGGATTTGCTTCAATGCTCGTGCAGGATTGGTCCCTATACGTGTGCGAGCTATGAATGCAGAATACTATCCGGGAAATATCGTACTTCAGCATCTAATGCCATTTGCTGGTTTTCTGGGTTCCAATATTTATTAATGCACAACAATGGTCGTCCCCATGTAGCTAGACAGGTTACCGAATACGTGCATTCTGTTAATATTGCTTTCATGGAATGGCCACCGCTCAGTCCCGACCTCAACCCCATTGAGCATTTATGGGACCACCTAAAAGAGAAGATCCGAGGTCGAAGACTGCCATCTGCTAACCACAATCGACTGGCAGATGCAGTAATTGAAGAATGGGGGAATATTCCCCAGGATTTAATTGAAAATTTAATTGCTAGGATGCCAAGGAGTGTGAATGCGGTAATTAGAAGTAGAGGAGGACCCACAAGGTACTAACGTCGCATTCTATCCCTTAATTATAAAGCTTATCCATTGTTCAAACATTTTTCATCTCACCTATTTTCTTAACGATTTAAAATAAGGCCACGCTTCGTTGACTTCTTCCTGAAATGATTGTATAAAACCAATTTGCATTTTTTTATTGTAATTCAGTTTAATTTCGTTATCAGAAATGAAATTACTTAAGTTTAATAAAGTGGTGCGTTAATTTTGTCCGAGAGTTCGTATATACGTAAGTATGTGTTTTTAGCAAACCTATGTATGTACAGTCATGGTAAGTAGAGATTGGACAGTTTCCATATAACAATGTATTGAAAGTGTCCAATCTCTACTTACCATGAGTGTACATCTAAAACAGAATAGCGACTGCGGATTCTGCTGGGCGGAAAATGAAAGTCCAGAACACCTGACATGAAACTGCACCATAATCACAAAAATCTATGCCAATCACCTCAACAAAGATGTCATGGAAGAAGAAGAAGTACCAGCTCTGACACCATTACTTACAGCTATTGCATATTTGCTGTTAAAGTTCTTAGACTGGATGGGGAGCTATAAATGCATAAGGGGGCAATGGAACATTAGGTCGCAGTGCAATAGCATCCTTAAATCTAATCTCCAGTCTGTATGGTTAAAGGTTTACATATTTCGCCTTAAAATATAGTCCTAGATTTTATCTCTTTTTTGTGAAAACACTTAAAACAAATTAATTTTATTAGAGTGATACGTTTCTTGAATAAATTTCACGAACAATGAGTAAACTTGTGTATCATTTATAACAATTCAGTTAGTTTATTACGACAAGTTACATAAAGCTTTTACATAACATTTTCTCCATCTTAAATGATCACATGAAAATCAACAATAACAGTAACAAAAGCTGAATTATCAAACGCGAAATAACTCTGGCGCACATGTATTATAACGCAGAACAGAAAAAGACCCTCAATTCCGTGTGAGTATTGCGTTTTTCTTATTTCGCCGACCTACATTTTTGAGGCTGTCTCTCCTCTAAAGATATATATGTGGTGTGTCATCTTGATCCTTCTCGAGTCTTTTTAAGCTTTAGGCTGTTTTCAACATCATCCTCTCAAAAAATATCTTTACTCAATCTGCTTCAGTAAAGTAGACATTCTCCGCACTCGAGGCTATTCCCACAAGAACAAGAACATCATAACGTAGGAGATGCTTTTTTTTCTTTTTGCATTATTTCGTTTCCTCCTCTCTTCGTAACTTCTGGTCGGTATTATATTCAACGTTTATGATCGGATTTTATTTAATCTAATTCATGTCAATCATAAATTCAAATAGTATCCTCTGCCGCAGTGCATATGCCAGGAAAAACATATACTCGGTGACATTAGAAGTTTTACACCCAGAAGGAGTACTTTCTGCTAAGAGATTCATGTCCATGAGAGCTGTAATATAAAGAGGTTTAGTGATTGGGTGTCCGTCTACAAGTGTTAAGCGTAACTAAATGCCTGGAGTTCGAAGCATATCAAAATTATCACCGTGTTTGTGACCTTGACAGGGGTAGAGTAGTTGCCTATCGAAATATTGGTTTGTCCTCTCGCGAAATTCGCCGTCGTGTTAATTGTACTGCAATGATGATAATGCGCGTGTGTCGAGTGTGGACAGAAGAAGATAGAGGAACACGAAGAAGACCAACTGGTCAAGTGAGGTGTACCACAGAGCGTCATGCACTTCAGATAGCTAGCTCTGAAAGACCGTTGTGCTACAACGGTGTCCAATAGCTGACCAATGGTTTGGAAAAGAAGGCAGACCTGTTACTATGCGTACACTATATCGCCGCATTCGATACCGTCGATGATTAGTGCATCCTTTGATTGCAGACCACTGTCCTCAGCGCTTGAGTTGGTGCATAGATCGGCAGCAGTGGGAAGCTGAAGGGTACGACGCCGGAATGGAGAGTGACGCGATATTGGGTTTGCTGTTGAAAGGTATGTACACAGAACTGTTGGAGTAATGGTTTAGGGGGGAGGGGCTATTGTTTATGGTAGCCGATCACCACTTCTGTTTATTTGAGGCAATATGACAGCTGCACGTTATGTTGTTGATGTCCTACAATCCACTTTATTACCTTATCTAGATGGCCGTGACCACCCCGTTCGCCGCATTTAAACCCCATCGAACATGGCTGGGACATCATGGGGAGGAGACCGTCCACTCTGCACCATCCTAGACCTGTATAGGAGTGTACTCAGCTACGGAGCCATCATATTGCCAAAAAAAAGTTAAACAAACGATTCCTTCTGAGTGTAATACTTCTAATGTCACTGAGTATATGTTAGAACATAGTAGTTGAATTTATCTCCCAGATTTACAATAAAAAAATACTAAAACATATTTTTTTATTATTGTAGGACAACAGTCTTTGTCCGTACAAGACATTTAAGATGATTTTAATCTTATTTCAATTTCATCAAGAATTAACTCGTCTAAAATGTGACACGTGTATAGTACCGAACGACCTCGCTACCATAAATTTTTTAACAAAATGAACAAATCAAATTTTACAACATACAAAAAAAAGTGTCCCATAATTTAGTATCTGTGATATCGTATCCAAATTCGCGATCCACTCCGCTAACACTAAAAATTAAAACTGCAACGTCAAATTTTTAATACCAATAAAAAGAGATATACAGCCACGGTTAATCTCCGTTATTAATCGTTTTCGCTACAATCATAAATCAAAAACAAGTGGTAAACTGAGCCGGCAGCATCAGGCAGGACCAACCACCGCCGGAGCGGAACAGTTCCGAAATGAAAAACTAATTATAGTTATAATTTATAGTGCGCAGGCCGCGGGGGTTCCCAAGCCCATATAGTTCACGTATAACTACCTATACAACACACCGTATTAATATAATTTTCATTTCATCGGAGAGCTGCGTTGTTTTCGGGTCGCGTCAATCGCACAAGCTGTTCCGCGAGTTAGGAGCTTGACAAGCGGATGTGCCATCGCAAATAATAACTGGTACGGGGCGACGCGATGTCGACGATGCTTTTGTAACGAAATACGCCTATCGTTTCGCGGTAAAATGTAATGTTCGGAACCCGATGCAAATAACGTAGCGTTCCACTAATGAAATGGCAACTTGTTCCTGACGTATACACGTTGATACAAGTTGTTATATGTACGATGTATAGGTAAATATACAGGGTGTCCCGTACCCTAACAGATTTTCTTATAACTCATGTGGAAATTTAAAACCTATTTGTGGTTGATACAAACACACAACAGATATGGTGCCTTTCAGACTATCACTGCAGTTCTTGCGGTGTATGTAAACTGCTGTTTATAGGATTTGTTACCGCATTACTTCGCCGTAAGTAATATTGCGTCGTTATTTGTATACCAATAACAAATAGTATTCAGCCGGAGAACCGATGATGGACTGGTGCGCCACAATCGCCGGATCCAGCATTCGAACCACGTATCTCTGATTCCCTCAGAATCAAAATTACTTAATTTATGGGATAACTACGATTTCAAGCAAATTCCATTATTCCATCAAGAATGGGAGCTTAGAGACTAAAAAACCAGAAGTCAGAGGTCAGAGTCCACCGTGTGTCGGGATACACCATGATAAAAACAGTAGGCAGAAGCCCAAACTTTAATATGGGCAGCGACATAGAATTCACCAGAATCTCCTACGACTGACCCTACAAAATCTTTTTGAATTGGAACGAGCGAAAAAATGAAGTGGGGAAATTGGCTAAAACTGACTAACTGTGGCGTTGATGTCTACAACGAAAACGTGGGTTACAAAGTGTGTGAACTACTTGGAAGATACATCACGGTATTTCAAACAGAAATATATGCTATACAACGCTGTGTTACCAACCGCGAGAGGAAACGATTTGCATTCTCTCTGACAGTCAGGCAGCCTTAAGGGCTGCAGCATCATATCATATGGCAAGCTAGTATTGGAGTATTTGCAAAATCTAACAGTTCTGGCTAAACGCAACAAGGTCAACTTGGTGTGGGTACCAGGGCACCGGCGAGATAGCAGGCAACGAAACAGCAAACCATCTACTGAAGGAAGGTTCCCAAATAATATTTACTGGACCGGAGTCAGGTCTAAGCATCACAAAGAGTACCACATGTGGTGCAATGAACGAGTGGACTGTGAAAGAACACCGATCAAATTGGAACCATGTTCATGGACAAAGACACAGGAAGCGGATAACGATCGCCAAGACCTGCTGACCTACTTGCACTAAGGCAGGACACGGTTGTCTAAGAAGTCACGTGCATAAAATGGGAATATACAAGGATGGACCTTTATGTAGACTCAATGAGGAGGAAGAAACAGCCTGCCACGTGCTCTTCGAATGCGCAGCACTAAGCCAACTAAGGTTTGCTATGCAAAGCGCATTGGAATCACCGTTGGAGAAAGATTTGCAATCAAGGAAGTTAACTTGTTTGCGTAAAACAAAATCAAGGTACATACGAATAATACAATAGGCCTTGTCGCCAGTGATGTTAAAAGACCGTCATATGTTGATCAAAAGCAATCAATCAAGTTATATAAGGATGCTTGCAATTTGGATTATGGTGCGTTAGTTGCTAGCTTATGAACTATATCTTGGCAGATGGTTTCGGATTATGATTTTATTGATTCTTTTGCTTAACAGTGCAGCCTTGTTTCTGCAAGAAACTGTAAACTACATTACTAAAACAGACTGAAAAAACCAATTCATCAGGAAATCCTTCCTTTGAAACCACATACAACCCCTGCCAATTCAATTTATTTCCAGTAATCTCTAAACAGAATATTCTAACGTAATTAAATAATATGTTACAAACACGATTTTAATTAAAATCTAATCCGTTTTTCTTAGGAAAAATACTACCAGGCATTTCACGCAATAACTCCAATACTTCGCGCGACACGCTACAAAACATTAATTAAGGTTGTAAAGAGACTTGCGTTGAAGATTGAAATTTAAAGCAAAGAGCGCTGATCGCAACATGACGGATGTTATGGTAGCGCCCCGGAGGGATTTTAATCTGCTGCCATTTAATAATGTTGATAACGACATTGAATATTTGATTTATGGCACGATTCAAGGCGTGTAAAATTCTCAATGTCTCTACCGGCGACTTATGTAGACACTATTATAATAAGCTGCAATCGATTTCGTCGACGTTATAAAGTGACACACGATGATGTCTTTAACCGTTGGGGGAAAGATATCAAACTTGAAACGAGAAGTAATTGCGAATTTTATATCTAAAGTTTGAGAATCTTTTATGGTTTGGTCCATTTTGGTATCTTAATGTGAGGATCTAATCTTATGGAGAATGACTTTTACCAAGTCTAGCGCATGCACGTAGATTTTACAGCTACGCATCAGCAGTATTGGATTGGTTTGTGATGCTTGGCAATTACGTGGATGATTTTTATGGAAATAACTGTCGTAAAAGCCTCTACAAGGGGGATAAGTTACAATTATTGAGAATTGAGTAATCTAGTTACCCGTTCAAAACAAATTGTTGTTTATCAATTAATTTCAAGAAAGGCTTGAGCCTGTATGATTGTGAGGAAAGTTTAAAATAGACATGTGGGGATCCCACAGCATCATTGGCTACTGTTTACTGTGAACGAGGTGCCAAGTCGGTGGTACACAGGAAAGGAGCTGTCGCTCTTTTTAACTGCTGTTAACCCCGAAAACATGACTTCGGTGAAGGATATGGTGGAAGAGGACCACCGCATTGTCTATGCAATGATTCAGATGAGTCCAGTCTGAAAAACAATACTGCACGACCATATACATTTGAAAATGATTCTAACTCGGTTTGTACCCCATCATCTGACAGATTTACAAAAAACAGAAAGTGTTAGAATTTGCCAACAAACTTCAGATATGTTGAATGCTGAAGACAATCAATTTATTTCTAAAATTATAACTGGCGATAAAACGTACTTATCGTTTTTTAATGTTCCCACTCGCCAAGAAAGCCGAAATTGGGTACATCAAGATGAAGAAACCCATACGATGCTGAAGTACGGATTTAGTGGTCGCAATTGAATCAGAAGATCAGAAGAAAGTTACCGCTAAACGGTATGTTGAAAATTGTTAGCCTACTGTGTTCAGTAAAGTCCCAAGAAAGGAAATCATGTTACATCATGATAACGCATCGCCCCAAACAGCAAGCACAACTATTCAGCGTTTAGCGGAAAACAAAATCCAAATTATAAAACATCCTCCTTATCACAGAATTTGGCCATGTGTGACTTCTGGTAATATTTTGAGCTCAAAAAATATTTGAGAGGGAAAAGTTTCCAGTCAGAAGAGGAGATTGATATCGCCATTAAGTGTTTCGTTATAGTATCACTAAAGACAGTTGGTTGAATTTTTTTAAACTATGGAAGAAGAGAATGGTTAAATGTTGCTGGTGGCATTTGCCAACCTTTCTATGTAGAGGCCTATTTTATCAGTAGTAGAGATTGTTTTACTATTGCGCCCCAGAGGTCTCATCTGGTGGCTTGTCCACAGCTGTATTCCCACTCTTCTTGTGTATATCTATTTCTAAACGTTGTTGGTGATACGATTTTGCAAACGCTACAACAATGTATCTCGCAGGACCTAGCAGAGTGCTCAGTAAGTACTCATAACTACTATACTAATTTACACATATACTCTATAGCGAGTTAAAATGTAGAATGATAAGTATACGAAAGCGACACTTGATGCTTGTTTGTGATTTTACACAGTGGGAATCGTCAACATTAGGTGATTCTGTATATAACTAACTTTTTTCATAGATGACGGAATACCTCAGATGATATTCTACAA
The DNA here is from genome assembly GCA_004785975.1 of Popillia japonica. Lineage (NCBI taxonomy): Eukaryota > Metazoa > Arthropoda > Insecta > Coleoptera > Scarabaeidae > Popillia > Popillia japonica. Next base: position 6,704 of record SMLS01065809.1, on the reverse strand, counting down.
GACTTTGAGAGCTGCAGCTAGAACAGTAACTTTGGAGAACGTACAAGCCGCCACATCTGCAATTCCAGACTCCGAAATAGAGGATGATTATGATATTAGGGCAATATACCACCGTGCAACAAACGAAAATACTAGCAATAGAGATATGTGCCCGAAGAGCAGTGGATAAACAACCAAAGGGTCAGCTGATACATATCCTATCGGATAGTCAGGCGGCTCTAAAAACTGTAGCAGCCTATCAGATAACCTCAAAGCTAGCTTGGGACTGCCTAAAAAACCTAAAAACTCTGGCAAATCACAACAAAGTCACTTTGGTGTGGGCGCCGGGGCATAAGGGCATACCAGGCAATGAAATCGCAAACAAGCTCGCAAGAAGAAGCTCTGCAACTCAATTCACTGGAACCGGGTCTGGCGATAACTAAGACTGCAATACGTGGTGCAGTAACTGAGTGGATTACAAAAGCACACCTGGTACACTGAAACAACGTTGAAAGGCAGTTACACAGCAAAGGGCGGATGAGGCAGCCATCCCAGCAGCGGATGTGCTGGCTCTTAACCGAGTACAGCTTAGAACAGTGACGAGCCCGTTAACAGGACACGGATGTCTGAGGAAATATTTGGATAAAATTAGAATCTTTAAAGATTAACCAATCTGCAGATTATGCAATGAGGAGGAGGAAACACAACATTGTATTTGAATGCACTGCATTGGTATAACGGAGACAGTCACTTTTGGAACAAAATAACCAACAAACAGGTCCACCGGAAAGAGATTTACCATACAGGCTATTAAACCTAGTAAAGGGGACAAACCTGTTTATGTAAAGAAATTCACTAGGTACGAAATAATACAATAGGCCTTAGGCCGCGGTGTTAAGGGGATGACGCAAAACCAAATCCGTACTCAGTGTGTAAATCAAATCAAATCAAATCAGAGGATGATTAGGAAATTGACGGGGATGAAGGCGAAACTGCGGAGGACGGTAAGGTAACACAGGCTGAAGAAGACGAGTTAAATGAGGTTGATGACGAAGATGACGTTCCACTGGCAGTTATCAAATAATTAAATAAATTTTATCCCCAAATGTTAATTTTGTTTCGCTTTGGAACATTGCAGATGTTGACGAAATTCAAACACCGATGATGCACTTTTCCAGTTTTCCAAATTCTTTGTATGTTGAATTAATTACACAAAAATGGAACGTGTATCAATACAAAGGAGCAAGAAATCAGAAAGTTGGTGGTTTGCATATCCTAATGGGTATAATTCCATTTTCTAAATTACGAATATATTGATCACCTGGGACCAGAATCGCATTTTTTGATGACTTCCGTCTTGCGCGCAACAGATTGGATACAGGCCAATACATACATACAGCGTTAGTAAAAAGTCCCGGAACGGTCGAATAACTTTGTTATTTGAAAATTATGACTTCTGAAATTTGGTATGGGGGTATAGTTAATATAAATGCATTTTATGCAATACAGTTTATATTTTTTTCACTTTCGGTTTAATCGGCAATACGTCCAACTTTTTTTTTTTAAACGGAACCCCCAGATTTTTTTAACACTTTTGAATGCAAAATAAAAAACTACGTTCAGGAAGTATTAAGATGTTTATTTTTATTCACAAGAAAACAGTTAAAAAATTAAAAAGGTGTCCTAATACAAAAAAAACAAGGTACCTTTGAAAAAAGTTGTTGCTTAGTGTTTGCATTCTTTTTGCCGTCACATTTGACAATTTTAAAAGCGTTTTAACTTTTGCATCGCTATAAATTTACTTATTTTAGACATTGACACATTTGAAAATGGCAGTAAAACTTACTGAATCAGAACGAATTGAGATATTAATGATGCGTGGGTACGGTGATCGTCAACGTTCTTTTGAAGAGGTTCGTGTTTTGTTTAATACTGTTTATCCGGATCGTCACATTAGTAAAAGTACGGTATGCCGAACAATTCAAAAGTTTGAAGTCTTTCGTCAGGTGAAGGATTTACCTAGAAGGGGACGTCCATTAACAGCAACAGATGAAGAAACTAGTTTGAATGTGTTACTTACAGTGGAAGAAAATCATCACGTGTCCACAACAGAATTAGGTCAAATTCATGAGATCTCTCAAAAATCTGCTCATAAGATTCTTAAATCAGCAAGAATGAAAGCCTATAAACTGTATCCCGTCCATGAGTTAACTGAAGATGATCCAGATCGTAGACTACATTTTTGCGAAACAATGACGGAATTGATCGAGCAGCAGCCTAATGTTTTAGATCGCATCATTTTTTCAGATGAGGCAACGTTTTGTCTGAACGGCACTGTGAACAGACATAATTGTCGCTACTGGTCAATTGAAAATCCGCATTGGATTGAAGAAGTCCATACACAGCGTTCTCAAAAGGTGAATGTCTGGGCTGGTCTTGTTGGAAACGGCAACGTCTACTTAAATTTATTGCAAAATGAGGTTGTTCCAGCACTTGCGGCCCTCTTTCCAAATGCAAACATAGGTGATCACCCTAATGCACATTTTTGGTTTCAACAAGATGGAGCTCCCCCTCCATTTTGCCCATAATGTCCGCGATTATTTGAATGAAATTTTTCCGGAACGTTGGATCGGACGTAGAGGAGCAATCGAATGGCCAACACGTTCGTCAGATCTCTCGCCATTAGCTCTTTTCTTTTGGGGTCACTTGAAATATCAAGTGTACAAAAATCGTACCCATAATCTTGAACAATTGGAAGAGAGAATAGTTCAAGAAGCCAATCGTATCACTCCAGAACAAATACAAAATTCAATAAGAAATTTTACTGACCGTTTGCATTTTTGTCAAATTGTAAATGGAGAGCATTTTGAACAATTACTGTAATCGCAACCTAGATAGACAGGTATCTTGATTTTTCTGTATTAGGACACTTTTTAAATTTTTTAACTGTTTTCTTGTGAATAAAAATAAACATCTTAATAGTTCCTGAACGTAGTTTTTTATTTTGCATTCAAAAGTGTTAAAAAAATCTGGGCGTTCCGTTTAAAAAAAAAAAAGTTGGACGTATTGCCGATTAAACCGGAAGTGAAAAAAATATAAACTGTATTGCATAAAATGCATTTATATTAACTATACCCCCATACCAAATGTCAGAAATCATAATTTTCAAATAACAAAGTTATTCGACCGTTCCGGGACTATTTACTAACGCTGTATAAACGGACACGAACAGCGTTGTAAACTGGAAACTTGTGGAGGACGGTCTAGAATTCAATGAGAAAAATGCAAAGTACCACTTTGTTTATCAAAAAAATAAAAATTGTTTTAGAAAATTCCATGTACAATAAATGTTAGTGATATCATAGTAGTTGTTTATATTTTTAAGAATTTTAACTTTTAGACCTGCTGGTGGCAATTGCCACGACATCCTAATTTCTACAACCCAAATAAAAACTCGATATCGAAGGCTTCCACGGCCCGAGTCTCTATAATGAGGTTTTCCGGGTGTTGACCGTGTCATGGTTAGTAAAATACATACAGTTGGTACAAAATAAAAATAAAATGCACAAGATATACAATAAACTCGACGTTTCGCTACTAATGTGAGCGGCTTCTTCAGGAGCAAAGAGGTTAACTGGGTGGGTACCAGAAGGTCACGGTAACTCGACGTGTAAACCACGCTAGAGGCGAAAACCTTCTGAAGGTATATTTTACTAACTATAACACGGTCAACACCCGCAAACCCTCATTATAAAGTAGAAACTCGTTAATATGGTACAAGATGGTTTTTCTAACACTTATAAACAATATTTATAGTAGATAATTATTTTTTCTGTTCGTAACAAAAATCCAGGGCTGAAAGAGTGAAACTAAAAAATTCTAAAAACTTGTATCAATCTTCCAATTCTCAATAATTATAATATGAAGCTGATAATGTACACTTGGTTACATGTTGTCTCAATGCTCGTTTTCCATCATTCCAAGTAATCAATACTGTAGTGGTAACGAAAATGCTTCTGCAGATTCGGAACAATGTAATCGCGATATTGAATTTTGAAACCAGTTGGGCACGTTTAAGCAGTTCTCTCTTTACATTAGTATAAGAAGATACATCCTTTACACATTATAGGCTAACACAATTACGATAAGATATCAGATAATACTTGTATTGTCCTTAACAATGTTAACTGGCAGCAGCAAGATGAAACTTGGAAATGTCGTCCCTATTGTCTAGCCGGGTATTCGAGGGAATTTTCTAGTAAACATTCCGACATTATTTAAATTTAGTCCGAGCTTTTCTTTAGCACGAATAAAGAGGATGATTTGAATAAAGCCAACCGTAATTTACAATTTGTTCAACAAAGCTCCGGGAGTCAAGCAAGACGACGGTTTTATAGAATGGAGGAAAAATTCCTTTTCCTCGGAAGTGAGTCGTTGGATTTCCGTTTTGAATGCTGACTATTGTCTTGCGTCCGCATTAAAATCTGGAAAGACAAATTCTGGAGATTACCGTGAAAAGGTTGATAAAATTAAATAAACAAAATAAATACCTTTCGTAAGGAAGTATTGTGTTGGTTTGCGTGAAGAATAAATTATCTTTGCGCTACATTTAAACGAAACGATATTGAGGGTAGAATCCTAAGAGCATCTTTCCACAAAACACTGAAGAAATTACTGCTCATTCAAAATATATTAAAATTTATGATAGGTAGTTAAAAACATATGTTAAAGTCGTAATATAATATTCACGTCAATATCTAACATTCGCTTCGCTTTAAACTCTCGTTTACAACAATTTAAATGATATTGTGTGTCATGTCAACGATGTTGATTGCGAATGTGAAGGTTATGTGAAGTTAAGTTGTTACGCTCGTAAAGTAAGCTGTTGGAATGCATTCAAATTCTAAACTTAAACTAAACACATAAATTGAAGAATTTTATGCCTCAAACGTGATGCAAGTAACTGGAAACAGCCATGGTTAAATTTATGACATTCTCGGAAAACAGACGACACACTTAAGACCATAAATAATGTACTGCCCCACATACATAGAGGACTTCCACTACAGGGCAGCCTCTGACCACAACGCCAGGTGTAACGGAGGGAAATCAATTATGGCCTCCATGGCCACTGTCGGCGTCGAGGATATGGCCCCCGTGATGCCTAGACAGGCAATCCTCTAAACTTTGCTCAGGGTACTGACTGCACACCCTAGGCTGGCTTTGTGCCACCAGGCCAGTGAAGAGAAAGTTATGGAGGGTGTTATGACCTTCGTATACAGCCAATGTACCATTTCAGATTTCTTCCCCTAAAACTAACGACAGCTGCATTGCAATTACTGTACATTTCATAGATGGTAATTATAAAATCACGACATTGGATTGTTTTCAATCTATATTCCGAATGCCATACCTCAGAAACCTTATGCCATGAAATATACAGAATATTGAGAGAATGGTCTATTACCGAAAAAGTCGTTGCTGTAAGTATTATTATAATAACGCTTAAGAACAACAATTTTCTGGCCAGGGATAAACTAGAATATCGTGCAAGTTACGAGAAAACCCAAAGGATAATTCAAAATGAACCAATGCTGATACACGAACCAAACCACTCACCGGCCTCAAGTAGGGCAGTTTCAATACTTTCTTCATTGTTTGCTCCTCTAACTAGGATTGACGTATCATCAGCAAACTGAGTCACTTTTCCACTCCTAACGCCGGGTGATAGACCATTGACATATATTAAGAAAAGAAGAGGACCCAGAATCGACCCCTGCGGCACTCCACACGTAACAGCAGCAGCTCGAGACCGGACTCCGTTCCATTCCACAATCTGTACTCTATCATGAAGATACGACTAAATTAGCGTACCTGCCAAACCACGGACACCATATGTCTCCAGTTTTTTTATCATAATAGAATGGTCCATGCTGTCGAAAGCCTTACTTAGGTCACAGCAACCAAGCATCACTTCGTCACCAGCATCAAACGCATCAGCTATATATTCCAGCACCTCTGTGATCGCTGTAACTGTTGACCTATTCCTACGGTACCCATGTTGCGCATTTTGTAGTAATCCGCTCTGTTCCATGACCGTCATCAATCTGGTCTTAATTATGGTTTCAAAGACTTTTGATATTACTGGTAAAATGGAGATGGGTCTATAATTTTCAAAGTCGTTTTTCCCTTTGCATATTGGTATTACCTTGGCAACCTTCAAACATTTTGGAAATGCGCCATTGCTTATACAGTCGCGAAAAAGGTTAGTCAGTAGATCTGATATGTGATCTATAGTTTTTTTCAACATTTCGGTATTTAATGAATATATGTTCAACGTTCTTTTGTTTTTTAATGATTGCACTATACCTTTAACTTCAGCTTCTGTTGTAGGATGTAAGTATATACAATGTTTATGTGCAGTTAGACTATTCGCAAGGAGTAGTTCTGCCATCAAATGTGGACCTCTGATGGTTTGTGCGGCAATATTACCAACAGATACAAAGTAAGTATTAAAATTATCCGCTGTTATTTTAATGTTTGCCATTTCTTTCTTTTTGCTACTCTGTGTTTCGTTTGATATAACACTCCAAATTGCTTTATTATTATCTGACCTCATGATGTATTCTGTATTTTTGTTTCGTTTTGTTTCAACTATTTTTGCTTTGTATCAATAACTGTGTTTGTTTTCATTTGTTTATTTTTCGGTAAAGTTGGCGGTTTTT
>SMLS01065808.1:0-14521 GCA_004785975.1 Popillia japonica | reverse complement strand
AAAAAAAAAACAAACAAACGAACCTTATTATAAACAGTACAAGAAAATAAACTTTATTCTTAAAAATTAGCGAAACTGTACATAATTGCACTTCATTTATTTGTTTGAACATAAACTTGAATAATGGCATTTAGATTTAAAGATATTTTTTTTCCGACAAGAACATGCTTTGGTAGGACACATTTCCAGAATCCAGAATTCTTGTACTGTTGTTGTTACTTGTATGACTGTTTTCCATAAAAATATTATCAGCCAATTGAAATTCGTTTCTACAAAACTGCTTTTGTATCCGTGTTTTTGCTAACATGTAAAATTCATTTTCAACTGTTTCAACAACTGCCATCATGTTTCGTGGTGCTAATGGCAGGTTTAAATTTTTTATTTGATCATCAAATTGGCTTGAACTTTTAAGTTTCTTTTAGCATTTTCGCGATTGGTACTTATGTGACAAAGAAAACATTGAAATTCTGGTTCAGAACCGTTACTAGTTTTCCAAATACCATAGGGACCATGAATTTTTTCTTTGCACATTGAACAATGTTCGGGATAATTGAGATTCGAATTCATTTTTCCATCTTTAAACACTCATATTTATGTATATTTCATGAGTAAACAAACATAAATTAACACAGAACATAACCTTACTTTCCTTCACGAAAAAAGCGTCACTTTGAAATGCGCAAAAGCAGGTCTGTTTATTGCAAAATGAAGCAAACTTGTTCTGCTCATTCTATCATGCTCAATAGCCGTTTAAGAACTAAATTTCGTCTACAGTCCTTGTTCACAACTTTTTAGATCTTATGTTTTACATCTTTTTTTGGGACATTGTCCGAATTCGAGTATGTAGTACAGTAATAATTACAGTAAAATCTCGGATGTTCTGCAATATTCTGGCCAGTAACTGTGCTAAGAATATGAAAGATATGGTCAAGTATATGCAAAGAAGCAAAAGCACACCCATAGCTTTAAAGTCAGTAACGATAACAAACAATAGATAGCCACTGGAGAGTGATTCCCTCCAGGAAAGAAAAAGAATCAAAAAAGCGAAAAGCAGGCCAAATCCTCTAGAGGACGTAGAGCCACCCAAAGAAGAAGAAGAATTGTGTTTCATTTAGGGCTTCCCAATCCTTGCCATAAACTTTCTTACTCAGTAGTACCCAAAACTCTTCAATCCACGTTCTGTTCAGTTAACTTGTTCTGAGCCAGATCTGACCAGAATATTATAAATTTATATAGTTATTTGCTTCCACAGCTTCAGTTTCAACTCTCCCAAGGCAAGGTCTTGAAATTTCTGCCTGGAAATAGCGCCCCAGACAATAATCTTGTTGGCAAATTTCGTTTTCGGTTTAAATTTTGCTGTCAGAACAATTTGCAATATTGGATGTGCAAAAACCATCAGAATTGGATAATGTGAAATATTTCTAATCGTCTAAAACAATAACTCTGCTGTAAATAAAATGTTGACGCCTTAATGTTCAGCATCATCTGGAGATTCTCTCTGAAACACTTCCTCCATTTTCGACATTCTAATCCATATTTAGTCAAAATTCTGCCAACAGTTATATGCGCAATTCCAAAGTTAAAGCGCGTGTAGCTGTCCCAAATCTGTCTTGAGCAGATCGGATGAGTCTGTTTACTTCTTGCGGGGGCCAAAACTGGAGGTCGTCCACTTTTCTGTAAATTGTTGAATGGCAATCCTTTATCATATTCCTTAATTGTGCGATAAATGGTTGACAGCCCAATATTTTGGTCTCGAAAAATGTTAATAATCTAACATGTCACCATAGTAACTAACAAACGAGCATCTTTTCTTGCCTAACCACTGGGCTAGATTCGACCACTTATGGTTCATACGTTATTAACAGAAATGGGTATCTCAAGATCTTTATTAATGTCTGCCGTAACTTCATGTGCGATTAACCTCCCATTACGTTTACTTAATAAACAAGTTTATATTTGCAGTAGGAACTGGACGATTGGTTCAGTACTAAAGCATATCACTGTACATATGTATGTATCCTTTAGGAAAAGCCTAAACTGTATAATTCATAATTACTGTTCGGGGGAAAAGTTAAAATTAAATCAGATCCAATAAATAATGAAATTCATTTCTAGATTGTGTTGCGATAAGTATAAACCATTCTAGAAATTAAAATTCGTCCGAAATATCGCCTGTCTAATCAGAATTTATTGCCTACCATAGATTGTGAGTTATTGTTCTATAGGGAATTTATTAAATTACTTATTTAAAATATTAGTTTTAGATTTATAAAATCTAGTATTATCCCTTCCGTAAAATTTACCATTTAATACTATTTAAAACTACCCATAGCTATGAACAAACCTACTACCAAACTTTGTTAGCAGCATCTTTGACACACATAGAAATAAGTAAGTTTCTGATTTGGGGTGTAATCGTATGACCAGCTATTGAAATTTGCTTCATCTTGGAATGCCCTAACTAGATTTAAAATAGTTTTCCATTTTTTGAAACGAAAAAAACTATTGTGGTATCCGCACTCGTGACGCGTATGTTCTTATGTTAGGATACTGATCACTAGAGCAGACCAATTTCCGTGCGCGCTATGTGCGCCAACATGAGGATGATTGTATTGCATCCGATCAGAACTAATAAAAATCATTCAGTATGTGTTTGGTACTCGCCTAGATTGCACGTATGTAAGTGTAAGCATACGTAATAAAATGGCGTCGACAGATAAATCAAGAAAACGACCATTGTCAGACGTAGTGAATAAGTTTATTATGAATTTCCCGGACAATATATGTGTAATGTCTTGGTCAAAAAGACATTGTAAAGAACACGTAAGCAGTTCGAAGCACAATAATAACAAAATTAATCGACAACAGTTTATACATGAACTATGTGTGACTATGATTTTGTGTACCGTTTGTGTGCCGTTTACCTTGATAAGTAATTCTCATTTATTTTATTTTGCAATGAATACGCGAATCAACCTGTGGTTATGTGTGAACGAAACGAATAGTTAATGTGATGGCGTGTAATATGGAACCACATCAACCAACGTCTGATGTTGAAAATATACAATTGACTTGCATCAGTTTGTCAATCCTTGCAAGACGCTTAAACCGGTAAGTGTTTTTTTTTAATTCCTCTGTGGTGCACGCGATCACTAATTTAATACATTTACAAGATGTACTATTCTTATTTTTCGTGTGTTTATGCATATTACTGTAATAGTAGAACTACTACTTGTATACTTATATCGGTAACAAGCTCATGTTACGTCCCTATTCTACCGCATATTCTAATACATCTATTACGAATTACACTCCCACCGACGCAGCTGTCTTGCACGGAAATTGGTCTGCTCTAGTGATCACAAGTAAAGATATCGTTGAATATCTGCCAAGATATAGAGGTACATAAAAGGTCTTTACACACGCCTACCACATATTCCTTATACATATCGGTATATTCTGTATTGGTGTATTGTAAGACCATGATAAATCACGAAAAGTTAAGCTTTCGAAATTATTATTAGAGCCTTTAAGAATCTTTTGAACACTAATCACAATTCAGGTATTTTAGATTTGACACTGTTATGCGAAATTCATAGGCGACTGGATTACTCGTTGCTTTTTTCGAACCCAGGACCATAAGCACCCTTTTTCGTTTTTCTCGAAAACGAATAATAATAAGAACATTTTACAAGAGACACAATTTAATCGTGTTTGAATACTCTATCGAATAAAAAATATTTTAAACGTCCGCGTCCGTCCAATAATACTAACTGACCATGCCAAATCTTATTAAAATCTCATAAGCCGTTTTGAATTTATAATAAAAAAAACGATTTCGAAATTTTAACTTCAAGGCCGCATAGCGCCCAAACTAAGCGACTTTGGGCTAATGTAAGTTTACTAAAATCGGCTTATTTTGATCTAAGGAATATGTGGTAGGCACCTTATATATTAACGACTTAAGTGAGGAAATTAAATTCGAATTTAAAAGACCGGATATAAACATTATATTTAAAAAATTAATCGAAGAGGGAGACACTTGTTGAAACACCATTTTATGTATTTATGTACGACTACCAATAACAGACAATTGTTTGCAAATTTAAGAACTGAGATTAAAAAAGATAATCAAAGTAATGTCGTCTATAAATTAGACTACAAAGACTGTAACAAATATTAAGTATGTCAATTATTAATATACATATATTAGGTATGTATTATTAAATGCTAAATAACTACCATTATTACTAAACAATATTAATAAAATTGCGTAATTATCAATACATCGTATCACATAATATAACCACTGAAATTGCTTTGTCTAAGCACTCTAAAACAAGACGACATAACTTTGACTTTGGAAATACTAATATTAAAAGAAGGAAAATAAAAATTAATTTATGATAATACCTATATGTTGTTGGTAGTGTTGAGTTGCTAAATTCAGGTTGCATTGGATTATAAAAATTGTCTCTTGTCATTGTATTGTAATTGAAGTAAGACAATAAAAACGAAGTTCCAACAGGTTATGGGCCCCAGTCCACGCGTGTTGTGTTTAAAAAACGTTTTAGAAGAATAGACGGTATAAATAGTAAAAATGGGAAGCAGCGAAGAGTTCAAAGTTCCTAAGTTAGAAGAAAACAACTATTTCCCGTGGTCAGTAAGAACAAAAGCCGCGTTAATCCAAAAACAATGTTGGGAGGCCATTGATCCTGGCCACAGTGCACCTATGAGCGAAAATGAAAATAAGGTAAATCAAAAGGCGTTATCGTTCCTATTATTAAGCGTCAGTGATAATTACTTAGAAGACATTGGCGAATGCGAACAGGCAAAAAATGCATGGAGTATATTAGAAGATATTCATACAAAGTTTGGGTTATTACATACAGTAATATTACTTAAAGAAATGGTAACAATTACAAAGACTGATGACTCACCAATGCAGGAGTATTTGGGGAAAATACAAGATATAAATCGAAAAATAAATAAGGTTGGAATAGAATTCCCTGACAATCTCCTAGCATGCTTTTTCTTAATGGGTTTACCGATGGATAAATATGAAGGTTTATTGAGAAACTTAGAACGAGAAGACGAGAAGTTAAATACAAAAACAGTGAAAGCAAAGTTATTATTAGAAGAGAAGAGACTAAAAAGAGATGAAGAGTTAGGCAGTGAAAATAAGGCATTAGTTATGAAGAACACAAATTGGAAAGAGAAGAGAAATACTGAGAAATATGATTGGAATAAATATGGTAGAGCAGAAGCATCATCCAAGGTTATATTTTGTTTTTCATGTGGTGGCAAAGGACATATTGCCAAATTTTGCAGAAAGGCAAATAAAAAAAGATGAGAATAATGAAGCTAGCGCATCTGTCGCTGCAGTAAGTAGAGAGTATCGAGCACTATGTATGAACAAAAAGGAACAAGTTTATAATATTGTCACGGTCCTCTTAACTAAGACTGCTTGTACTTACCGTGATCTGAGGGCGTAGCTCTTTTTGGGGGGTGCTCGGTATCCTTACTCAATAAACACACTGTAGAACACACTAAAACACGTCTAGTACTTACAACTTACTTTATTATTTCTTCACTTATATCTACTACTTAACACTTATCTACTTAAAGCCTATGTTACTTATTCTAACGCTGTTTTCTAACTAACTTATCCTATCGCTAGATCATCGGTCAAACCCCTGTCCAAGATCGCCTGTCGCATACCCGGTGTCTGCGTCGCATCCGTCGCCTGAATCTGCTGACAAGGATCCGGTAATCCGGATAGTTATGTATTTAGTTACATTTTAAATTTTCAAACAATTAAATCATTAGATTTAGTTATGTATTTAATTACATTTTAAATCTTCACAAATACAAGTAAATATTGTAGAGTAACTAACCGGAATATTTTGTGTAGTATCATGTCTAAGTTTTGTACTAACTACAGCCAACATAGCAACAATAACCGCATCGTCCTCAGCAACCAACAACAACATTGGCGCGAGCACCTGATCAACAACAACATTAACAGCAGCAACCCCATAATTCACATCAAATTCCGTTACATAGGATGCTGTTATTACACAATAAACAGTCGAATTGAAACCCAGGCTTTACTGTTCAATTATTAGGACAAAAAACACCGCCTAATGGAGCAACCAATGCCTGACTAGCAACCAATGTCTAGGCAAAAATAATGAATCTTATGGCTATGTTACCCACATAATACAAGTTTGGTTTCTATAGTCAAAGAATGGTAATGCTGTATTTCGGGGCCCGCCACGGTAACACCAGCAGTCGAAAATGAAGATGCGATCCAGCCAACAACGTTCGAATCTGCTACATCAGAGCGACACCATTCAACTATGTATCCAACGAGACGATGGTCTGAGAAAGTGCTTACTAGATAATTGAAGAGAAAGACAGGTACTACATAGAAATATATACACGAATGTTGTATAGCATTTGCAGGCCTCTAGGCCCATAGCTGTGTGACCTCTTTCCATTTCTTTCTATCCGCTGCTTTTCTTCTCCAGTTCTCTATCTGCTTCTCTCTTATATCCTCCTCCATAGCTTCTCTCCACTTTCTTCTGGGTCGTCCTCTTCTCCTTTTCCCTTCAGGTTCTCTCCATGCTATCGTCTTCACTAGTCTCTCGCTCTCCATTCTCTCCAGATGTCCTGCCCACTGCAGTCGCCTTGATCGCACAACATCGCTATATACACGAATATTGTTCCTTAATCATTGTTAAAATGTTCCGAATAATACAAAGAGAAATGGTTAATATAGGCTGTTTACGTTTACCTTATGTTACCAGCATTAATTGATGTATCTATTGGTGTTTGTTAGCTGGTAGTATCAATAAATATATACCGTATCTTAGCCTCTAAGCAAAATGCTTATTAAATCATTAATTAAATATACATTTAGAAAATTTAATTTTTCATCAAATATTAGTTGTAGTATAAGTATTAAATAAGTTTGATATAGGTTAAGGTAATGGAACTTTGGTGGCAGCGCCACGATCCAAACTTATTCAAATATGCTGGGGCATATTTCTTGGAAGGAGAGAGTAATGCCACGGAAAGTTCCATTACATAGAAGAATACTAGATCATCGATCAAACCCCTGTCCAAGATCGCCTGTCGCATACCCGGTGTCTGCGTCGCATCCGTCGCCTGAATCTGCTGACAAGGATCCGGTAATCCGATCGATGATCTAGTATTCTTCTATGTAATGGAACTTTCCGTGGCAATATCAACGAATGGACACTCGATTCAGGTGCAACTGATCACATGACAGCTTTTAAAGAAATTTTAAGTGATTTTATTGAAGTAAACTTAGGCACAGTGATTACAGCAGATGGAAACAGATTAAAAATTAAAGGTAAGGGAAAAGCTTTATTAGATATTGAAGACGAATATGGAGGATGGAAGATAGAGCTTCGAAATGTTCTGTATGTTCTGCAATTAGAAGACAATTTAGTATCGCTTAGCAAAATAGAAGAAAATGGGTCAAAAATTATTATAGATGACGGAACTGCTAAGATAGTAAACAAAAACGAAATAGTAATAGTAGCAAAGAAGAGACATTTATTATATAAGTTTGAAACAAGAGAAATAATGAGAAAAACAGTGAAAGTTACAAGTATAGATACTTGGCATAGAAGGTTTGGCCATGTTCATACGGAAGCAATAAAGAAAATACCAGAACTAGAAATAAAGGGCAATGATGAACAGAAAGATGGTATCACACGTATACAAGGAAAAATGAGATGAAGAAAGTTTCCAACTGGTGAGGCTGTCAGAACGAAGGAAGCATTAGAAGTAGTGCACACAGATATAGTGGGAAACATCACACCAGCATCACTAGATGATAAGGACGAAAATGAAGAAGTTGAAGAAAATAATGACAATGGAAAGGAAGTAGACGAAAATAATGAAGAAAAAAGAATTAATTATGCCGAAGAAAATGCAGCAGAAGTATTAAATACGGGGGAAGGTGAAGAAGAAGAACTTAGAATGTCAGAAAGAGAAAGGAAGAAAACGACTTGCCATTATTGTAATTTAGTTCACTGTAAACAAGAGGATATATCTGATCCAAAAACACATGAAGAAGCATTGTCACGCACAGAATCAGATAAGTGGTACAAAGCAATGGAGGAAGAAATTTCGGAATATAAATAGAAACCAAGCGTGGGAAATAATAAAGCGACCTGTAGACGAAAATATAATTGGAAGTAAGTAGTTCTTCAAAGAAAAGAAAAATCAGAATGCATATTGTGAAAAATTTAAAACAAGATTAGTAGCTCAGGGCTGTAAACAAATACCTGGCATAGACTTTGAAGAAACATACAGTCCTGTAATATATAAAGACACTTTAAAGTTACTATTAGCCTTAGCAGTTGAAAAAGGCTGGGAATGTAAACACTTAGACGTTAATTCAGCGTACTTAAATAGTCCCATACAAGAAACGGTATTTATGGAACAACAATATTGCTGATATCTTTATTAAGCCTTTAGGTAGAGTTAAAAATGAAGAGTTTTGTATAAAATTAGGTTTAAAACTGGAATGATAGTATTTTTATGTGTTTTGGATTTAAACTTAACTTTAACTTGCATACATTTGATTTGTATATTGTTATAATTAATATATTTAACAACACAACAAGGTGAAGTGTTGGTAGTGTTGAGTTGCTAAATCCAGGTTGCATTGGATTATAAAAATTGTCTCTTGTCATTGTATTGTCAATATATTGTAATTGAAGTAAGACAATAAAAACGAAGTTCTAACATATGTTAGATGGGTTCGCATTAGAAGGGTAATTTTTTGCATTGCATTTTGAGCCTAGCTAGCATTACTTCCCTGCAATTTTGTGTAAATCATGGTGATTTTTTGAACAGAAAGATAGAATTCGTTCTGACGCACGGAGATTCGAAAATTTTACTCAATCTATGAGGCTCCGAATCTGCTGATCATTGCAGCATCTAACTAGTTTGAATAGTTACTTGATGTCCCTAAAATACCTTCGTCAAATGGCGAGGAAGTGGCTTTAGTGGTGGTGTAAGACCTTGCAGGAGTGGTCCTTGGAAAATATAACGCAGGCTGTCTTTGAAACAACTGGTTCCAACTGAAGTCGATTGAATGGTGCTTGTATAGTATCTCTAGTGTAAAGATTAAGCAGGCCTATTCTTTTTCTGTCTTGCAGACACCATATCTATGAAATCATGCTTGCAACTGCCTTTGAACGATCAAATCTTTCCAGCTAGACTGTTGCGTACCTACCTGGAATTCAGACAGAACCTTGCATGATGTTAGTACTAGATGAAGTACTTTCTTGCCTCTTGCACGTAAAAAAATATTCTTGAGATGATTACAAAAAAATTTTAGTTATTTTTTTTTGAAAGAAGACAACCAGCGATATAAAGTTTAATGCAAAAAGTTAAGTTGAACGAATCACTCCTTCTGGGTGTAATACTTCGAATGTCACTGAGCATATCTTGAAATAAATAACAAAATTTACTCGTATGAAAACTTGATGTTCTGCACTAAATTAATTTCATTTCCTGCAATAAACCCGCATTAAGAACTGAAAAAAACTACTAATAAAAGGAAAACAAACTAGAAGCAAAACTAATTACGTTCCCGGAGTAAATGAAAGGCGAAACATGTTGTTCCAATGCATTAGAGTCAATCTGAGCTCCGTATGTATGACACGATGTTCATCCGGGATTATCTCCCTTGACGCTGGCGGATTATAACTCTGTCGATCCCTATTCAGAAGCAATCTTTCTTGAAAAGAAACTTGAAAAGTGGCGGCTCCGACTTGTTCATCCGCCTGTGGATACGCGCATTCATTCGAGACTACTCGCCTTCGGCAAACATCTCGTGTGTTTCCATTAATCCGTGAAGCCGAAGCCGGCAAATTCAAGTTGACACATGTTTGGATTGGAGAATATTTGAAATCTATCAGTTAATGTTAGCGTTACGGATTGACGGCCGTAACTTAATTTGGTTGGCCCCGAATGAAATCGAAAATATCTTAGTCCCTACAAGAGATATACGAAAATCCTGTACAGTTATTGAAGGTTAATCCAGATAATGCCATAAAAAATTACGCAAATTAATTAGAAAAGTACATACATATTATTTACGATGATTTACGGAAAATCTCCTCGTCAGAACTTGAAAAAAATAAATGAATGTCAACAACACATGTTTCAATCGGAATGACAAACATTTTTTATCGTAGCAAACAAAGAGCCTTTGAAAGCACACGTACACTATGTATATGTGGATTATTGTCTTTTTTTCTAGTATACAATTGACATTTTCAAGCTCTAGTAAACCGAATCAATATACACTCAACAGCACAATTAACAGCCCATTCCATGAAACATTCAAATTTAATGTACTTCCATTAATTCCTTAATAGCTCTCTTTGTGTAAATATCGGCAAGCACAAGCGGTACTAAACTAAGTTTTACATAAACAAAAATACAGAAAAAGAAGTAGGTAATACTTCGTTCTCGAGTTAATGTGCAAAAGATTAAAAGTTTAAAGTGCTGTTTCTGCAGAGAGTATAGAATTGTTTCTGTTAAGATTTTTTCAATAATGTGCTTCTTGCAACAGTATCATTTTCAAGCTGCATTTTAAATGAAAAATTAGATAATGAGTATCGAAAAATGACATATAGAGATCACTGATTTGATAATAATAATGTCGCAATACTATATTTTAGAACAAAGAAAAAGAAAAAAATTAAAAATAGTTAAAAAAAAATAAAAAATCAATAATTTAAGTGGAGGTAATTTAAAATTAGTAAACAGTCACTGAAATATTGCTACCAGAAATCCAGAAACCAACAGATGATGCTTTGAATTTATTAATGAAAATAAGTTACTTCAAGCTCTTATTCACTCGTTTCGTTAATTTAGTCAAATATCCAAATGTGAAAAAAAAATTATAAAGCAATGAAAAATGAGAAAAATGAAAACAAATTGTAAATGTAAAAAATGTAGCAAAAATGTCACCTAAACGAATAAATTAAAATTTCACATTTTTTCGCGTTTTCTTTACTTTTTTTAGTTTTCTAATAGCTGTTCATATTTTTGTATTTTTCTTCTCCCATTATTGACCATATTTTCAATTATTGTTCTATTTTTTCGTATTTTTTTTCATATTTCTTGACATTTCCTACCAGTTTTTTACGTGTTTCTTATTTTTCATACATTTTCGCATATTTCCCATTTTTTCATATATTTTATTTTCTGGTTGTTTACATTTTTCATATCCTTTTAAATTTGATTCATATTTTCTAACATTTCTTCAATTTTTTTCTACACATTTCTTCCATTGTTTTCACATTTTTCTTCACGTGTACATTTCAGTTTTTTTACAATATTTCAGCTATTGCCTCGTATATTTTTGCACACTTTTCTTGCAATGTTGGTATACTATTCTTCATAGTTCTCTTAAGCTTTTAAACATTTTTCTGTTTGATATTTTGTTTTTTGACATTTTTACATATTTTTTGCAATTTTCTCACCTCTTCAAAATTTCCTCACAATTTTCGACACTAATCTCACTTAAATATTTTTTTCACATTTCTCACGTCTGTTTCGCAGGTTGCTTACAATTCTTCAAATTATTTTACATTTATCACATTTTTACGTTCTTTTTTTCATGTTTTTTGCATTTTCTCTTCTTTTACGATTTCACATTTCTTTCAAATTTTTGAGATAATTTTCACATTTTTCTTGCAATTTTTACATTGGTTTAATTTTATATTTTTTTATGTTCTTATATTTATTAAATATCTTACATTTTTTTCCACATTTCTTTACATTTTTATTACCTTTTTTAACATTTTTACAATCTTTTGCATATATTTCACGTTACTTATATTTTTTCATATTTTTGTTTCATTGGTTTTAAATTTTTCACTTCCTTTTTATATTCTCTTTACATTTTCCTCAGCCCCGTCACAGCGTGTTTACATTTTCGCAATATCTTTCATATTTTTGATTATTTTTCATATTTTAGCACTTTTCTTACACTTTTCATAATTTTCAATTTTTCCGTTTTTGCTTGTTTACATTCATCTCATTTTCACATATTTTCTATTTTTTTATGTTCATTCACATTTAACATTTTACTCTTTGTTTTATAGGTTTCTTAAATTTTTTCATATTTATTTTGCATTTTTAATTATTTTTTGCATTTTGTCACTTCTTTTTCATTTTTACGTTTCTCTCATATTTTGATGATCTCCATATTTTTTCAATTTTTTTCAGGTTTTTACTTCTTTTCTATTTTCACGTTTCTTTACACACTACATATTTTTCACATTTTCTTGCAATTTTTACATTCGTCTAATTTGTCATATCCTTTAACTCCTTTTTAAATCTTTTATACCCTTACATTTATCATAGTTCCAAATTTTTTCTCTTATTTCTTTACATTTTTATCCACTTTTTCACATTTCTAGCATCTATTTTATTTATAACATTTTTTACGTTATTTTATTTTTTTTAATTTTTTTTTTTCAGTTTTGTCTTGTTTTCTGTTTTTATTACATTTCCTTCAAACTTTTTACATAATTTTCACATTTTTATTGCAATTTTCACATTGGTTTAATTGTATACATTTTTCAACTTTTTATATTCTTATATTTACTTACTCGATTTTTCACATTTTGTCACATATTTATTTACATTTTTATTCAGTTTTTTAATTTCTACCATCTTTTGCACATTTTTTCACTTTTCTTGCATTTTTATATTTTATCATGTTTTTGTGACCTCTTATTTTTTCATATTTTTCCTCAGTTTTGTCGCAGCACATATATTTGATTATTTTTCATATTATTGCAATTTTTTCACATTTCATAATTTTCTATATTTTTCGTTTTTACTTATTTTACATTCATCTAGTTTTTACATATTTTCAAGTTTTTCATGTTCTTTCCCATTTAATTCCCTTTTTTTATAGGTTTCCTATATTTTTAAAAATTTAATTTCTTTCATTTTTTTCCGTTTTTTCACTTCTTCATGTGTACGTTTCGCTCATATTTTTTACGTGATTTTCATATTTTATTTTTTTTGCACTTTTCAGTTCTTTCCCATGTTCACGTTTCTTCCCAACTTTTTACATAATTTTCAAATTTTCTTGTAATTTTTATATTTGTCTAATTCTATTTATTCTTTCTCTTTTTTAAATTTTTGATACTCTTTTATTTTCTGTAGTGTTGATTTTTACTCCTATTTCTTTAAATTTTTATTTACTTTATTACATGGCTAGCCTCTTTTGCACATTTTTTCACTTTTCTTACATTTTTATATTTTATCATGTTTTTGTCACATCTCTTAACATTTTTTCATATTTTTTGCATTGGTTTTAATTTTTTTAGTCTTTTTACATATATTTTTACATTTTTCTCAGTTTTGTCGCAGCTTGTACAGATATTTGATTATTTTTCATATTTTTGCAATTTTTTCACATTCATAATTTTCCATTATTTCGTTTTTACTTATTTTACAATCATCTCATTGTTATATATTTTAAAATTTTTCATACTCTTTCCCATTTAATTCCTTTTTTTATAGCTTTCCTATATTTTTAAAAATTTTGACTTTCATTTTTTTCCATTTTTTCACTTCTTCATGTGTACGTTTCGCTCATATTTTTTACGATTTTCATATTTTTTTTTTTGCAATTTTTATCTTTCTCTCACATATCTAACATTTTTTTATATTTTTCGCATTGGTTTCAATTTTTTACTCTTTTTTCCATATCTTTTTACATTTTTCTCAGTCTTGTCGCAGCTGGTTCACATATTTTGG
Source organism: Popillia japonica (assembly GCA_004785975.1). Taxonomy (NCBI): domain Eukaryota; kingdom Metazoa; phylum Arthropoda; class Insecta; order Coleoptera; family Scarabaeidae; genus Popillia; species Popillia japonica. The sequence continues at coordinate 682 of SMLS01065808.1, read as the reverse complement.
AACATCTTTCAATTTTTGATTATTTTTCATATTTTTGCAATTTTTTCACATTTTATAATTTTCCATTTTTTCGTTTTTACTTATTTTACATTCATCTTATTTTTACATATATTCAAGTTTTTTATGTTTCATTTTATTTAATTCCCTTTTTTCTATAGATTTTCTATATTTTTTAAAATTTCATCTTTTTCATTCTTCCGCCTTTTTTCACTTCTTCATTTGTACGTTTCTCCCATTTTCTTCTCAACTTTTTAAATAATTATCAAAGTTTCTTGTAATTTTTATATTTGTCTAATTCTATTTATTCTTTGACTCTTCTCTAAATTTTTGATACTCTTATATTTTCTGTAGTTTTCAGATTTTTACTCCTATTTTGTTTTTATACTCTTTATTACATGGCTAGCCTCTTTTGCACATTTTTCTCACCTTTCTCACATTTTTATGTTATTTCATATACATATTTCTCATATTTCTGATATTTTTCCGTATTTTTTTCCAGTGTTTTTAATATTTTCACTTCTTTCATATGTTGTTTACATTTTTTGCAATATTGTGTTCTTTATTTTTTCACATTTTGTATTTTTTCCATTTTTTCGGTTTTCGCTTGCTTTATATTCATTATTTTCTTTTCATTTAACTTATTATCCAGATAGTTTTTCCTCTTTTTAGGTCAATTATAACA
>SMLS01065807.1:0-15039 GCA_004785975.1 Popillia japonica | reverse complement strand
TTTTTTTCCGAGATTTTTAAGTGCTGTATGTTGTTCTAGTTGTTCTGAATTGTTCCAAATTTTTAATTTAATCTTGATAATTATTAGTTCGCACAAAAATTCAAAAAAGCAAATTTTCAAGTTTTGTTGAATATCATGGTTTTGAAACTCCAAATTGAACCAGATTCGTTCTACATTGTTCCAAAATTTCAGCCTTTTTTCATGTATACTTCATGAAAATATTGAAAAAATTAAGTATGATCTCTGTAGAGTTCTAGGTTGTTCCAAGTCTTCAGCGTCGAAAATTATGACTTTGAATGCTGTTGCAGATTATTCCATGTTTCGTGCATATTCTTCTTAAATTTCAGCCTTTCCTTATGTATATTTTGTGAAAACTTTTCTTGTTTCAGGTTGGCCTAAGTTTCTTCTACATTATTCCAAAATTTCGGAAAGTGGTACCTATTAAAATTGTGGAAATTCTGCGCATTTTTCTAATTTTTTTACTTTCTATCATTTTAGTTCATAACATATTTCAGAAAAACTAGTTTTTGCTGCTCTTTTGCACCTATTCTTTTGGAAACCATAATTCTAGAAGTTGTTCTAAGTTGTTCTAGACTGCCTCAAAATTTCAGCCTTTTACCAAGTATGCTTCATGATAGCATTGAAAAAGAAAGTATCACGTGTATGAAATTAGCACTCTTTTTCGCCTTTCTTCGAAAATTTTAATGTCGATTTTTTTCGATTTTTATATGAGCAGCTAGTAGTTGTTTGGGCAAATCATATCCATCCTAATAATTTCTACAAAAAAAATTTCATTTTCATAAATATTCTTTTATAACTTTTATTAGTACTTACATATGTATATGTATTTTTATGACCTGTTTGTACTTATCGTAACGCATAACATAACCGCGGAAACTGCTTTCTTTAAAAGAATTACGACATAACTTTGATTTTGAAAATGTTAGGATTTAAAAAAAAGTAACTAGTTATAAAAAGAGATTAATATATGAAATGATATACATTAAAAAAGTGAATAACGTGGTCAATTTTAGAACAGATATAGAAAATTTAAGTATTATTTGTAATAATTTAATCACCCAATCATGCCTGAATTTTATAAAATTAAGCTTTTGACTAGGTTTTTTTGCCATGTTTTTCCCTAGTCCTTGAACAGAATTGTTAGAGCTTGACAAAAAAATACATTCATATAAGGATCATTATTCTTATGATTATTAAACATAATCCTATATATCACTGAATTTTTTGTCTGTAGATAATTTTGTTGATAGGCATGGCTAGTTATTTATTTATAATTTGACACGAATTAAATGTCAATTTTATTACACTGACGAAGTTGTAACGAAAACCAGATTATATTGTTAAGGTTTTGGAATAAATTTGATCATATTCGAATTAGAGTGTTGTAATTGATCTATAAAACAGGAAAAACTATCAGGAAAATAAGATAATTTTTATTGAAACAATTTTACTTTGATTTATCTACTGTCTCAAATTGGTCACCCCTTAGATCTCAATAACTTCTATGGGCTGACTTTACTTGTTTTCGGCGCTTACCATAATGTGGGAGACGAAAGTACTGCAGCCGAATTTTCCAAGTATGATCTCTCTGCCTAATATAGCATATCGGAGGAAATCCAAACTCGTGTGACACTTCCATTCCGTAGTCTATACAAGAAACCCATAAATGAGAATGATACGAGCAGTTACCTTGTATAACATAACTTTGTTGCTCAGTCTGCTTACAATAATTGTTATAAGAGAAAAATACATAATACAAGTTAGAAATAATTATACATTCAGACTAGGTTGCTGTAGCCATGCACAGGCCGCTGGTGTTCGCTTGTTGAGTTCATCCAGACCGCCTGGAAGAGATGTCAACGGACAATCATTGAGCATATGCGCCATTGTTTGTCGAGGTGCACCACATTCACACTCAGAGGAGATCAGGGCGTTCCATTTGTGCTGCATATCTTTGCATCTTCCATGGTCAGTGCGGAAGAGATTTAAGCGATACCACTGTTGCTTTGGTAGGTCAAAACCCAAAGATGGTTGACAGAAACATTGCTCGGCAGTAGGACCCAGATTGATTATATGTTGGTTGATGCCAATAGTTTCTTCCCACCTAAGGGGAACATCCAGTGGAGCCCTTATATTTTTGTCCAGCCAGATAGGGCGTCTTGACTTAAGCCTTGATGGTGGGATGTTGTTCAAGTCATGCTGGATCGGTATTCGTTAAGTCCCTCCGTTGCCTTGTTCCACTCTCACCTCGCAGAGACCAATCTCCGTAATTCAGGGGAGTAGATATTCGACAGGAGACGTAGCCATACAGTAGGTGTCGATTTGAGGGTACCAGTGATAGTAGGCATCGTGTCGTTTAGCTGGACATCTATTTTCCGAACGTAACTGCTCTGGTACCAGACTGGACTGCAATACTCTGCGGTAGAATAAACAAGAGCGAGTGCAGCCGAGCGTAGGGTGTTCGCACCTGCTCCCCACAGAGTCCCAGCCAGTTTATGTATGAGGTTGTTCCTGGTTTTAATTGTTTGGGCCGCCTTGGTTAGATGCCTTTCAAAAGTAATGGATCTGTCGAGGGTGACTCCCAGATATGTCGGGTTAGGATTATGTCTCAGCAGGCTTCCATTGAAATTGACATTTAGGTTCTCCTTGGCTAGTCGATTAGATAGATGGAAAGCGCAGACTTCCGATTTAGATGGGTTTGGTCGATTGTTGATCCAAAATCAATCCCGAATATTGTGTTAAGAGTTTTGAAGGGTGCACATCATCTATATAGTTGGCGAAGATCAGAATACGGATAAACCATGGAACTTGTCCAAACAGTTTAAATTGAAACTGCTCAGATAGAGCTTCCAGATGGAAGATCCCAACTCAAAATCTACCGACAGTGACTACCATGGAACATAGAAGCATTACAGATGCTTTATATATCGTTATATTTACAATATTTTTTTTCTTGGTTACAGGGTGCCATTTCTTAACAAGTAATACCCTTCGTGGAGGGATATCTACAAGGTAAGTCTTAATTTAATATAACAAAATATCTCACACCAATATATTTATGTAGAGCTTTAAAATAAACCTGCAAACTGAAAAAGATAGGAGCACAAATACAATACCTAGCACATATGTACATATGTATGTATATGTCTATGAATGAAATTACGACACCTTGTACTGAATTATTCATTTCAAAAGAATGCTGAACGTCGCTAAGCATAAGGTGTAACAATTCGGTGACCTTCGGAGTTAATGTAAGGTGAAACATTTCCTCGTATTAAAGATGCAATTAGACAGTATGTATACATACCTATGAACTATAGATTAATGATTATATCCTTGCTGTTACATTACATAAATATTTTATTGTAGGAATTTGCAGATATAAATAGATACATTCTAGAAATACTTACCTTAGTTCACCGTAAAATGAAAAAGCTGTGTCTATTATTATTTCTATAATGCTTACATAAGACTAAGAGTATTGTATTTTGCTGTCTACGATAATAAAACATTGCCATCATGGTTAACGGTTAGTGAAGATGGTGTAGCTTATGTTGTACATACAATCTATCTATAAATTTTATAACTGTCATTCCTAGCTACAGCTCTCTTATAATTCATTTAGTGTGCATTCAAGTGCATCGGTCGTTTAGTGCTATTACTTCATTTCTTAGAAGTCCGAGAAATTTTTTGAAATCGACTTTTATTTATAATTATAATTAAACTACATAAATAATTAGTCTTAGGTTATATACACCTAACACGTCCTGGTATTCCTATGCGAAATACTCATTAACTACATTCATATACCGTAGGCATTAGAACTATGTGAGAATATGTACGCATACCACAGATAATATCCGTCATGGGTTGTTGATTGTTTGCATTGTTTGTTCATACAGTAGTCTTTTAAGTGTCTTTAATATCTACCAGGTGTATGAAATGATATTGCAACGAGATAGTGAAGTAGTGAAATTAATAGCTTTTAAAATCGTATGCACCGTATGTTACCTTGCAAAACATTTCCTATTATACAATGTATGGGGTTCAGTGATGGGTATTTTCTTAATAATAATAATAAACTAATTTCAACGATTTGCAATAAACAAGGAACCATCACATCGACGAATAAATGAAAAACTAAAAAGAATCAACTATAATAATTAGTAACGGCTGTGACCACCCCTCGCCCTCATTCTTTCTGGCATACTTCAAATTAGTGAAGCAATCTTTTCTTGAGGACCTGCTGCCCAAATTTTTGCAATCTTATTGAAACTTCTTGTAATATCCTAGGAGGATGTTCGAGAGCCTTATTCTGTCTCCCGAAATTATGCCAGAGATGTTCAATGGCGGGAAGATATGAGCTTCACGCTTGCCACTCTAAAACATTGATATTGGCGGCAACCAGCTCTTGCCTTACAATGCTAGCAATGTGTGGCCGAGCATTTTCATGCGTGAATACAAATTCTGACCCCTATAGAGCACAAATGGTTTAATAATTGGAACTATCACATCATCCCATTTTATGGCACTCATTGTTCCCCTATTTATGACTTAAATGTTTGTGCGGTCATCAAAAGTTGTGCAACCTCACACTATAACTGATCCGGCACCAAACGTTTCCTTTTCTCGTATGGCACACTGTGCAAATCCTTCACCTTGACTTCTCCACACTCTACCACGACGGGGATTAATTGACTAATCCGTAAACAAAACGGGTCTCCAGTTTTCAATTTGCCAATGGAAGTGCATTTTAGTGAATTCTAATCGAACTCTTCGTTGGGCAGCCGTTAACACTGGTTCAGTAGCAAGTCGGTACGGTTTTAGACCAGCATCAACCAACCTTCTTCGAACGGTATCTGCGCTTATTGCGACACCAGTTGCATTCTGGAGGTCATTTCGTAGTACTTTAGCAGTACAAAATCGTCTTCGTTTAGCATCAATCCTCAAAAATCGGTATTCTGCGATCGGTGTCTTGCGTTTTCTTGGCCTGGTTGTCTGCGGTAGCTATCAATCTGTTGATATCTTCGCCAAGCTCTACTAATGACAAATTGTGTAACACCCAGTCTTCGGCCAACTTCTTGTTGAGGATACCCTTCTCCGACAAGAGTTACCAATTTTACAAGTTCAACTTCAGATAAATGACGATGTTCCATGTTACCGTTCATGGCGTGATTCACGTCTAGTTTTAATGTCGTTAAAAATATTTTTATTAGATATTATTTTGTACATTAATCAAAATTGACACCTTTACAATAATTTCAATAAACTCATGTTTTTAAGAAAATATGAGCTCTTTAAAAAGGAGATTTGTACAAAAAACCAAACAAATAAATAGCAAAAGAAAGTTTATTTTGAAAAATATTCATGAAATCAAACTGTTGAGTATCTAACTTGTAACTGCCGCTGAAAAAAGAAACTTAACGTAGATAAATTTCAGGAACACCTTAACGCATCCTATAACAGACTCATCCTTCTAACTGTCAGCACCGCCAACAAATTCTTTAATTTCCTTTTCAAACAAAATTCTGAGACAAAATTTTATTTATTATTGATTGAAAACAACTGCATTTCTAACACAATTTTGTCAAACATCTAATTGTAGTACAACTTAATTACCGGGAAAAAAAGTATTGAATTTTTTGCTTTAATCACTTCTTACGTACTTTATTTTTGCTGAAACTGTTTCCAATTATACTTGTAAATCTTTTTATAGCAAGATTACCAGAAACAATTATCTTGATAAAAAGAATACAAACCTTCATACAGTCACACCTCTTCTTAAGATGTTCTTCTGATAGGGTAGTTGGAATTATTTACGTGATCTTCTTTGCTTTTATAAATGGCTAAAATCAAAAAGACGTAAAATGAAATTCGTATTGGGTTATCGACCATTTTGAATCGAGTTGCTGGTAACAAGAGTTTTCTCTTGGAATACTCGGTTGACTGTTTTCAAGAACCTGTTCATGTCATAGACTCTTGTTGCTGTCAGATCTTAAATAGTGGCCAGTAAGAAGAAAAGGAAGCACTAATATTCGAATATGATTTTGTAGATGTTCCATGCACTGAATGCACTCATTTACACTTTCTTCGAATTGATCGGCGGACAATATGTGCCAAAAACTTTCCCAATTCGATCCAGCTGCGTTTGAGTAAACTGACAAACTCGAGATATGCTATGTCTCGAAACAGATACCGTTCTTTATCTTCGACAGCAAGTTCATATGACGACTCTTGTCGTCCAAAAATGTTTAACAATTTTTAAACAATATCTAACACTGCAAATTGATGTACAATTTTCTTTTCTTTGCATATTTTTGATATTTTCTGGAGAATTACAACGAGGTGTATCAATATCGCTGCTGCAAGGTAGTAGAGCTAGCGATTATTACTACCTCGATCAAAAAATTTTAGGACAGTATTCATCAAATGCAAGACTATTTACCTAAACATATCTGGTCTTCTATAACTACTAGCACTTGCTCCAATGAATCAATCGACGAACTGTCACGGCTGGTATTCAATTTTCGGTAGGTCCATCAATCTTTGTCAGTTTTCAATTGTAGTAAATCGGTTGAACAAGAAAAAGTCGCAGGTGGCAAGTTTAGGTGAACTCAAAGGCTACTGGATAACATTTGTATTGATTTTGGTTAAAAACTCACGGTTATGGAGGGCATTAGACGTCTTTTTGGTGCAAAATCTACGAATCGGTTTCTTTTTTACAAATTTGGTCATTTTCGACGAATTATTTCACGTTAACGTCCTATAACCCCTTTGTTGACTATCCATTTTCTGGCTTGACATCATGGTGGTCAACATGAACACAGTTATAATTCATGGACACCATGAACATCGCCTTCCTTTTTTACTAAGAACGATGTGGTCACTTGATCCGTCTGACAAATGTTGGGTGAGATTTGGCTTAGGAAACCATACCTTTTGCGATTTCAATTTTTTCTATAAAATCGAGGTCTTTTGAAACTAGGTTTTTACTGCAAGTCTGAGATCCAAATAACTAACCAAAATCTCTTTACTGGCTCCATAAGATCCCTGCCAGGTTTTCATCGTCCTATAAATAGCACTGAAGGTAATTTATCCCTTGTTAAAGTGAAACATAATTGTCTGAAAAACTGAAGCCATTGGAACAAATTTGGAAAACAACCCATTTACAATTTTTAATCTTTAACACAAATTCAAGTTTAATAATTACATAACACTCAACTTAATCATGGCCAATACATACCATCGTAACATATGGTAAGACATAGCTCTTGTTTGTTACTGTATTTAAATAGGTCCATAAGAACGGCTTTCTTGTTTCTATCATACGTAAACTAAAACTGGATTTGCAACGCGGACGTATCATCTTCGCGGTCTGGCAAATACGGACTTGTAGAAGAAGTACACCTTGCCTAATACAGATATTGAAAACGCAAAACTGGCTAGACGAGCGCGTGCAGTTGTTGCCTTGTAATTGTTGTGACCCCCTTTTTTTTTAAACCATTCTCGTTTCGATATCAGCCGGACAAAGTATCAATTCAGTTAGTTTAAAATACGCACTACCTATATTGTTTATTTTTGATGGAAATACAGGTGTCAACAATTGATTTTTTGCTTCTTTTGGAAGATTTGGGACAGAATTTGATATTTCATGAAAAAGTTTAGTCAAATAAAATTATGTAATGCATTTAAGTTTTTATGGTGAACCTAATGTTGATGGAAAACATTAACGAAAATATATCAATTTTGAATGCTGCTTTTGAAGTTTGAAATCACAACTTTCATAGCATTTTTACGCGAATAAGTATGTAGATAAGTTCACTTTAAAGATTTTGAACAAAACACTTAAAGCAGAAATGCTGATTGTGACAAACCTAACATTTCAATGCAGTTTGTGGAGTCATTTCTAATATTTCTGGAGTGCCAACCTCACACCAACTAAATTTTAACAGATTCCGAACCACTTCTGGATGTTACCACCAATTGTTTTCATCAAAAGTGAACTTGGTTTCACTTATAATTTTGTGTTAAGTGCCAGAAATATTTATCAAAACGCCATTTCTACACAATTGCGTTCTTCAGATATTTTGCTAATTTTAGGTTACATCATGTTAAAATTCTTTAAATAAATTCTACTGGGCAGTGCAAAAGGTTCTTCTTTTATTTAGCATGTCTTTCATCAATCTTTAAATAAATTTATTTTGAGCACTGTCTTACCACAATATGCTTTAGTATCCTCAATAGAGTCATTTTCTAAGATCAACTTGAATAGTTTTTGAAGTAACCAGCGAAGTTGTTCTTGATACGACACCGATATCTCGTCCATGAACACAGATTCCTTTGAAAAGATGACTGGCTGAAAATCTGAAAATAAATGATCTATTTCTTTGGAGTTCCTCTCTGGATACTTCAGCATCAGTGCAGAAATGTAGCCTGCGCAGGACTATCTAAAAAGGGTTTCTGGACATTACGTTCGGAATTAAATCTTTTACTTTTGGCCCATGAAGATAAAGCGTTAGAAGGTGATAGAACGTTATCCACAAAACAATTCGCATAAAGGATTTTAATTGGGGCTCTTGCCAAAATATTATTTTGTCTATTTCTTTGGAACTCATATCTGCTTCTAGAAATGGTTTCAGGTCAAACTTTTAGGCCAATAAATGTAAAGCGTTTGAAGGTGCTAGAGCTTTATATCTAAGAAGACTTTCTTTTGAAGTACAGTTATCTCTTTCCAAAATATGATATAGTTTAGTTCTTTGGAACTTACCACTGTTTGCATTAGAATCAACGCTAAAATATTGCATCTAGAAATGGCTTTATAACACTATTCTGACGACTAAGTTCTTGCATACATGACTTTTGGGCCAATAGATCTAAAGTGATAATGCTTCACGAACAAAACGATGACCAAAAGATATTTCTTTTGAAGCAGAGTGCGCTCTTCCTAAAAAAAATATCTAATGCTGTCCAAATTGCTTGTCGAAGCTTTCTCTTTATGATGACACTAAATCTGATCTCAATCAGATGAGGTTCAACATCTAATTGTCTATACAGTAAATTTATAATATTTTTATCCAAAATGTAAGGTCATGCTGTGTGTTGGTCAAAATTTATTACCACCTTTGCATCCAGAATTAATGAATAAAATGTTTTTGCAGTATACGTTTTTTAGTTTTGTTTGGCTCTCTAGCAGATACAAACGTAACAACTCTATTTCACAAGCTTCGCATGAAATCCGGACATAAGACATTTCAATTCACTTTCGAAAATAACAACGATAGGAATATACATGAAAATATCCATCAAGTAGCATCGAATAGACATACATTCTTAGACTTGGACAGCTGATTACATCTTTCCCATCATCGAAATGCCATCGGTATATCAGAAACCGTTTCTGGAAGAAGTTCTACCTTTCCCGCTGGTCGAGACGATGATCATTTAACAATCTTCGCTTTTAATCTCGTTAATTCGAAACGTTACACAACGGCCCGCGGGTGGCGTGCTGTTCTCCGTGCCTTCAGAATGAGTCAAGTCTTTCTTCTTTATATGGACGCTCAAGAGATGTATGTATGTATCTGTATATTCATATTATGTGCGCAGTGAAACTAAGTTGCGCAAGCTATGTTGTCGAACAGGTAATTGATTTTTTCAAATTCCGCCTGTGGATGTCGCGTATAATATTCATCGATCGAAACTGAAGCTGCCGAATCCACTTCAGGATAATGTTACCACACGCAATCCTTCTTCGGGCGAAGATTGGGTAACCCAGATGTGTTATTGTTAGAATAATGTATACGGATAATATTGTTTTGTTTGAATTTGAATATCAAATGAGGCACGTTGAAGTATTACATGTCGTCTTGATTATTGGTTGTCACAATAAGGCGTTAAGCTACATGAATGTTTTATCAAGTATAGTAGCGTAAGTGCGAACAGGATTGTGATCTCATGTTTATTTGCCAGTAGTATAGACCGCAAGCTTACGCCCTGTATACTTTTAAGGCAGATGGCAATGAAGGTGACTTTTTACGGTATGTCTTATTATTGTGTAATAGTTTTTTTTCGGTGGAATGCTGACGTAGTGATGACAACTTTATTTGTTAAATAAATAAGAATGTCGAACCAGATAACTTTACATAACTAATATCTGCTTTTATTTTTCTTCAGATTACTTGTAAAGAAGCTCGCACTTTTATGATGTTACACAAATATTCACCATATCTCTTGGTGCTGAAGTAGAACACTAATTCACTATCACCCACAGGACTCCAAACACTTGGATAATCGCCAACACGTTTCGACAACAATGGAGTCATTATCAAGACGATAATAGAACTTCAGCTGGCAATTATCCAAGTGTTTGGTATCCTGTGGGTGATAGTGAATTAGTGTTCTATGTCATGTCTAAGTGATTCTCCAAAAAAGTAACCAGTAATCTATTTTGATTAAATAGTTCCATTAGTACACTTCCAATACATTATTTCTAGCAATCGACAATTGGTCTAAATACTGACAATGAGACTGAGGGAGTTTTGATTTTAACAATGCAAAATAGATGCTTTGTATCGTAAATATACTTAACTTTGTTCCTTAACTTTTGTAATGTTAAGTAGTTTCTTGTTTTTGTCTAACGAGAAGAGACATTTCTTATATCTACTTAGAGACCTGTTTCCTGAGTTGAATTTTGGCAATGCCAAAAAAATGTATGTTGTCTCTCTATTTTTCCAGGTTATCTAGCTTAGCAACTCGCTTAACATTGGAATTCACCATTATGACACGTCTAATTTGCAACTAGCTGCATAAAGTGAACTCGATGCTTCCCGACTTGGACATTTTTGAAACCAGCAGGCGCAACCATGGAGGGTTACTATTATATATAACTAATAAATCATTTTTAATTCGAGTCCTCCGTGTTTTTCAATACAACTTTTGGCAGTTTCAGGATGCCATTGTGTTTTTGATTGAGAACTCTATCTAAGTAGTCTTACCAGTTCGAATTTTGGTGAAGGATTGCTCCTGAGTATTTAAATTTGGTATTTCTGCTTTCATATAGTATCTACCTATACTGACAGGATTCAAGACACGTCAATTTCCTCTTACATAAAAACCAGGTTATCTACTTAACTTCAGAGGTGCACCTAAGGAAAAATCAATACAAGTCCCAAAATGCGGTTTAGGAGACAAGGCAATTAGTTGAATATTGATATACATACCATCGAACTTGGCTTTCCAGGGCAGTAGGTACACTATGTCACTACGACGCCAGTCACTCGACGTGGACACGCTGTATAAACCTTGTTTCAATTGGTTTCGACCTGGTTTTAGTTGGTTTCGGAACCACGTCAAAAGCAGGTCAAAACAAGCTAAAGCCAGGTCAAAACCAACCAAAAACCAGGCTTATACAGGGTGTCCACTTCGAGTGACTGGCGTTGTAATAACATAGGTTACCTACTTACCCTCAAGGCTTGCGCTGAAAAGACTGGACTTTCAACGTTAGATACGCACGCGCATTCTTCATCACCAATTGTTATCTCTATTACCTGTTCTAGGTTGGCATTAGCGGCATTTATTCCCACATATTTTTTTCAGTCACTTTTTTATTGCTCATCATTATTTTCTTCCATCATGATTATTACGTAAATTCCTTCTTTGGAAGTTGTGGCACTTCCAATCTACTGTCTATATTTAGTCAATCGGTGTATTGTTCTTGGGTTAAGCCATTTCCTTGCAATGTTTCTTTATCTTATGACTTACCTATTTAACGTTGTTTTTTGGGTTTCTTTAGTAGGATTTAATTAATTCTCTTCATTTTTAATGAGAATTTCGAAAATTCTAGAATGTATCTTATGATGATAATATATTGTAAAATTTCTTATAACATCTTGGCCATAGGGTTGAATAAGCTAAGCTCCCAGAATTAGCGATGCAATTGTCAACTAAAAAGACAATTTCCAACCACTCATCAAAAATTTACAACGTGATTTACGGCGCAAAGAATCATAATTTCTCCTTGGTAGCTTCGAAGTTTGTGTACGCATGCTTTTCAACATAGAAGTTTGTTCCAACAATCCACAATTTAGAGATTAGTACCACATGTTGTGAATTACTATCTGCAGGATATTCATACATTTACCAACCTACAATATTATGACTGAGCAATACATGAATTACGTAATTATTGGCTACTACTTAATTTTTTGTTTGTCGGACCCCTGCGTCCTATAATCTCTTACACTGTCAGAATAACTTGTCGTTGAAAATTTTAGCTTCAGACACAATAATCCACTAGGATTTAGATGAGATTGGTCATATTAGTCTTAAAAAAAATTATTAAACGATGCTATAAAAGTCTTGGTAACGTTATGCTATGTTATGTCATTGTATGTACTTTTTAGAATACCTGGAAGTAGGTGACTGTCATCATAAGTCTGACATAAAGTATGTGCTTCTTTAGAGTTGTACGCTAGCGACACTTTCTAATGGTACGATCTAAAGCATAAAGTAGAGCCTACATAGGTAGCGTGGATAGTACACAGTTTATTGTATCCACTGGTTCCGTTAAAATATGTAAAGATAGATGTGCGGTCTTTGCGTTTATATATTTTTTACTGGTTTAACGAAACTGGATTTACGAATGTGCAAAATTCAATGCATCTATTGTTTGCCATATTTTCGTAGAAAGAAATTTATTTAATGTTTAGCATATTCCGAATAAAGCAGTATTGAATTGTTTTAAAAGCTGTTTCCATTGTTTTGCAGATTAAATAGAACTAGAATTGAAGCAAAAAGCATGTTAATTATACAATAAAAAACATAATCTTTATTACTTTTATTTGATATGTATTAATGAAAGTATAAAAACCAGGATATTAAACGATATTGTAATAAAAACTATTATTTTTCAATTTTATCAAGATAGTCAATGATGCTTGTTAATAATGAGTCCGTCCGCCATTATTTTGAATTACTTCTTCCAATCTTGACGGTATAGACTCTATTAATGTATGGCACTATTGCTCGCTCACTTCTTCCCATTCGTGCACAATTTGATGCTACAGTAGATTTCTGTCTCTTCGTTTTATGACATTTTCTCTCATTAGTTTTTTTTTATACATATAACCCTATAGATTTTCAATTGGGTTAAGGTTGGGGCTTCGCGCCAACCAGTTTAATACTTCCACATTATTGTAGGTAATCCATTGTTGGACAACATTGGAAGTATGTATGGTAGAGTTATCATGTTGGAATGTAAACCGATTATAAAGAGATGTTACCGATGGCAACATAATATTCTCTAAAATATCTCTATATTGTAAAGCTCTCAAGTGTCCATTAATAACCCAAGTCGTACCTGGTCCTACATATGATATCCAACTCCACATTGCTACAGAAAGTCATCCACTTCTGTTTTGTGGATGGATATATTCTGGCCGAAGCCTAGAGTTGGAAGGACGGGTAACTAATCGCGTATGGGTGTTTAGGAACTTTGAAAAGTCGAGTTGTCCCTGCAAATCGTCATTTTCAATAACTCTACGGGGATGTTCTGATAGAATATGGCGATATTTATTCTGTCTTGTTTATTGCATTCGGAAAGTTCCGTTTTAATAGCGGCACGGTAGCTTTTGAGGCCACCTGCTCTCAATCTTTATCTTGCAGTACTTAATGAAGCAGGAAAAGCAGCGGCGGAAATGGCTTTTTTGCGACTTGTAAAGGGATGTTCTGTATAAAACTGCTTTAACGGATTGTCTTGATAAGCAATGGTTATTCTTTGTTTTGTAGTTTTTGGATCATTTGCAACTGTGTATGATATTTCTCATTTTCTATTTAAACAAAAAATAGTATTTGGATTTACACCAAATTCACGCGCTACAGCACGTATGCTCCATCCATTATCCAACATAGCAATTGCGCGGGCCCTGTCCTGAATTGTCATCATATTGTATTTATGTTGTATGCACGTAACTACTAATTAATCCTAAAAACTTAAATCTGACTTTATAACTTGAATGAATCACGATTATTCATAAGGAAGAATTTGCTTACTGCTTGCCTTTATATACCATAATGTCTAATAATTCATCTTTCCAGAAGAAATATTTGTTGAAATTTACGTGAGTGGCTCATTTACCAATACTTATCAATAAATCTGTGTTATGTTCACAAAAAAAAATCCATAAATATTGAATACTTCTTTTTTGTAGTCGTGTGTTTACCCAAACCTGACAAATGGCAGATGCATTCATTATGCACATTCGTAACTCTAGCAAAAATATTATTAAAAATATATAAAAAGAGACCATGCATGTTTTATATATTTTAACTGAGCCAATGCATGCAATAAACTGCCTACTTACTATCCACACAACATATGTATATAGGTTCTAGTTTATGCTTTAAATTGTACAATTAGAAAGTGTCGCTAGTGTACATCTAAAATCGCCACATCAACCTTTCTCAGGAAATTGTCAAATCTTTCGATTTAACTGAGTTTCGTAAGGTTTCATAGCTCATAAATTTTACTAGTGCTGTATTTTTCGGGATATATGTATGTACATATATTCAGACTAAACATAATTCTATATCTGCACTAAATTTGAGTAATACCTACTTATTGTTAGTGTAAAACAAAACTGCCATTCTAATAACAAAAATTATTCGCGCATGATACAGTTTTTGTTCTTCTTTTTTACTAAATTCAATTTCCGTACTTGTTAATACTGTTTGCGATCTAAAATCAACAAGGATATCAATTATCAGTACTATATGACACAAAAATAAAAGAACTAATTAAATATTGCAGCCATACAACGTATTATTAAACCAAGCAACGAAAGTCAGCAAATTATTTTTATTATTTATTGCTTACTTATAATTCACTCATGCACCCAAAAAGAATTTGCTTTTCACATAATATTTGCGAGTTGGAATGAACGAAATTGTTAGACTTTTGTCGACTTATTTACTTCAACTCTTTTTGTAACAGCACTCGCGGAAACAATACAATAATTATTACCA
>SMLS01065806.1:0-22466 GCA_004785975.1 Popillia japonica | reverse complement strand
AACTTTGCTTAAATTCTCTTTTCTAAAATCAGGATGTGCTAATTTAAAAATATCTTAAATTGTCCAATATATTGTAAACATAATCCTATATATCACTGAATTTCTTTGTCTATAGATAATTTTGTTGATACGCATGGCTAGTTATTTATTTATAATTTGACACTAAATAAATGTCAATTTTATTCCACTGAAGAAGTTGTTACGAAAACCAGATTATAAATTTTGTAAAGGTTTTGGAATAAATTTGGCTTTTGTTAGAATTTGCAAGTGTTATCATTGACCTAAACAAGTGGAAAAACTATCTGGATAATAAAGAAACTAACCACTTGCAAAATAGGAAAATTTTTTAACGCTGAAACAATATGTATGGACGTTTTGATAAACTTGAAGATATGTGAAGCTGCCATTGACCGTTATATATACTTTAGAAATTGAAGAATAATATTTTAAAACCACTCATTGTAGTGTTTGGTTTCGACAAAAACGCTTACCTTTATTCTTTTATAGCCATACCACATATGTACCTATGTATATTCTACTATCTCGTAAAACAAGGTAATGAAGGCTGCAATTTAAAATAGTCGGTGTGGCGGGACACCCTCTCTGCGTGTGTTAACAGTGATCTCTTCGTAATTTAAAACATAAAGCGTATAGCGTATAACGAAACGTCAAATACGTGAATCCAAAAACGATGAGTGGCGATCATTTCGACACGAACATGTTCGTTAGTTTCTTTCTTGCTTGGCCGAACTCCTGGCCGGTTATTGTAACACGATCCACACCACCGAAAAATCTTTACTGGTTGCGCACATAACGTCAACCAGTGGACCGAAGTAATGGAGACCATGTATTAACCACTCTTGACGTAATTTATAACGAAAATTAATGTATACACGCCAAAATGATTGTGCAAATCAAAAAAACCAAGTACAGACAGTGGAAAAAAGAGGTATAGTGTGTACGTGTCAACTAAGTATTTTCGCGATATGAAAAATGTAATGGGCGTGGCGGCATAAATTTCGAAAGCAATTAAATTTTTGACATTCGCCGTAATATTTTCAATCCCGTTATTAATTCCCAAATTTATTACCTACATAATTGAAAGACTCTTGTGGAAGGTGTCAGTTTTCCTAGCTCTCTCGGCTTAATAATTTCTGCTAAACCGTATTTACTTGAAAAGGCATTGTGTACATATATATCCTTCTTAAATCTTTCATGCTTGAGGTGAGAGAGTATGCAAATCCACGACTGTCATTTCTGTTTCACTGTAGAAGTATTGCCCATATGTAGGCGATCAAGTCAGTTGTTATATTAGTACTACTCAAGATGGCGCAATCTATTATAAAAATACGCCTCCTTTGTTTTAAATACAAGAAATTTCTATAAAAGAGAGTAGTTATTGAAAAGGTGAACTTAGTCGATTCTATTTGAAATTGTGAGTGTATGAATATTACTAATTTATGCGTAAATAAAGGATATGTTTGATTGATGTTCTATTGAAAATGCTATGGAAACAAATGGTGTTGTGGTATTTATAATTAACAAAAATCATCTGCCAAGAAGTACATCCATTCTGATAAATTGACTTATTTGTAGATATTTTTTTATCTTAGAACATTATCTCGCAGTACCACCATTTTTTTACCACCTCTAAATAAATGGAAGACATATACTTATAGGTCCGGCACTGTATATTACCGTCAATATCGGCGCCATCTTTGACTTATTTTGGCTCAGTGTTCGAGATATTCTTCTGTGGAGAGTCCACAGATTGGGTATGGTTGGAACCAAGTTCTATTTGTCTCAACCAGAGCCAAAGTTAGCATATGGAAGATGCAAATTACTGTAGAGCACAGCTGCCGAATATGTCATTAATTTGTCAAGCATACGTCAAATCGTCAAGGCTAACGAAATTAGAGAAATTCACTGACATGTCATATTTTTTGATTTTAATGATCGTCAGAATATATAGTATAATTTTGTTGGTGGAGTTGTGGAACAGTCTGCACATGGCACCTTGAGAATAAAAATATATATGAAAATGGAGTCGACCGACGTATCGGATTTGAGGCCAAATTTGTTGAAATTATTGTGGTGTTTGGAAAGATAGGAGAACAGTATGGGTCTGCATTTTCATAGCAAGCAATTACATTTTTTTTCGTGAATTTAATTGCTTCGTACTATCTGCAGATGAAAAGCCCATCCATGATCTAGATGAATATTTACAAAAATTTGTTACAATAAATGAAACTTCATTCATCATTTTGAGCCAGAGCCAAAAAGGCTAAGTGTGAAATGACATACCAATCATTTTCCTGGTTTGGCTTTTAATAACTATTATTATTTCCAGAATTGAAATAACATTTTGGGAAACAATTCTTTATACGATGAGAAAGTGATTATGCCGGTGGATTCAGAATAAGATTGTTACTTCAATATTTACATTTACAAGATTCGATTAAATACAAACACTACTTCCGCAAATACTGTTATATGGTAGAAGAAGTAATAAAAATATACTAATAATTGCATAGTGACATGTGACAAGCGAGCACATTCTTAACTTGCAGACATCTACTAATTCACAGATTCCATCTTGCACGATAGCTTTCTGTTATTATGGCTAACAATACTTATATTTAATGGCTAGTTAAAGCAAAACCAATTGTTTTGTAATTAGTCATGCGACTATGAAATTAGTACCATCAACTAATTAAATTTACGGATAGAAGCGTTGTATTATCTTGACGATGACTATTATTTAAGCAATAATTACATTGACTGTGCTTCTGTAACCTTACTAGCTTCTTAGATTACAGACTTGATGATTTATGTAATGCAATGAAGTAATATTACAATTATTGTTGCCATGATAGGCAAAGTAATAATAAAACAATGAATTACAAGTAATTATTATTAACATATTGACGATAATGAACTTGAATGCTATACCAATTATACCGTTTTACTATTCTAGTAAAATGCGTTTACATAATTTATACCATGTGAATGAATATCCAACGACTTGAAAAGCGCTTACATATTACCTATACATATATAAACTTTATTGCTAAATTAAACGTATAATTTACGAGTTTAATGTCGCGTACTACTATTTAACTATTCAAAAGCGAAAAAAATTATGTATTTCTGACAGAATCACAACTTAATTTGTATGATAAATGATTCAATAGCAATTAGCATAACGCCATATTTCACCAAGATATACACTTCAACATAAACCATTGTTGTGTTGCTATTGTTTCGTTTGTCTGTTAATAATAATGTTCTTTAATATGAAATAACTTAGCGTACGAACTTTTCATGTTAAACTATCACTTTCCATTCTCGGTTTTAATAACTGATATTCGATAAATATTTCTTGTAAATCGTCAAGGAAGATTTTTGTCAAAAGTTTATGATTATTTTGAAAAAGAAATCTACTAGAAGTAAGTATGTTTTAATACAAATTATTAGAAACACACAAAACGTCTTATTTTAGCAATATGGTTATCTGGTCCATAACAATTGTGATATTCAAAATTGCCGTAATAGTATAATTTTCCTTTAATATAGGTGAAACGGCTCCCATTTTCTTGGGAAGTAAAAATACTTACATGATTATCAAAAATAAAAATATATCAGTGTCAGCTTCTGCTTCAATAATAGTGTGAGGTGTATTATCCGGACCAGTTCTCTTAGATTCATTCTGTGTTTTGATTAATAGGAAGAAGTGTTTTGATCTATTTTATATATGTATATGTATGTATGTATTTGCTTTGTACATCACGGACTTTGGTTATGTCCGGTATCTAGCGGTACAGCCTGCGCTCCTGTCACTATTCCCTTTAAGATAAAACGGACATGGTGACAGGAGCGCAGGCTGTACCGCTAGATACCGGACATAACTAAAGTCCGTGGGTGTACATCTACAGAGCTACAAAAAAGTTTTCAGAGTAAGCCATGCGTAAAATCAATTATGTTCGAGATTGATTAAGCGATTTAATGTGAATGTGTTGGTTCGGAAAAGAACCGTTTCTTTATTGGAGAAATTTAATGATCGCCATCTATGAAGTCCTTCATTAGAATTTATCGTGAGGATTTTCGAGGAAGCCTTTATTCTACTGTGTAAATCAAGAGAATAACAATATTAATTCTACAAATTATAAACGGAAACAATAAATTAGATATGCTATATGGCCACTGCATTCGTCTCATAGTGTAAAGTTCTTCTTTTAACGGAATTAATACCAATTTCTAAGATCCAAGACATGTGATTAATTTCTTCGATCTTATTAGTGATCTTTTGTCCAGCTCGTTAGCATCGAAAACAGGAATTCCAATTTTTTTTTTAAGTACGACCATAAAAAGAAGTCCCATGATGTTAAATCGTTGGAATGTGGTGGCCAAATTGTTCGCATATTTAAAAAAATCAATATTTTCATGGGTAGTGTGTATGTGAACTTCATCTTGTTGGAAGTAGGCTTCCTGTAGTTCATCGTCGTGCAACATATTAACAAGATTTCCGTTCCGTAATATTCAGCATTTAATATTCCGAAAAGATGTAAGCTTTTTGGCTGCTGTTTAAAACTATGTATTTTTCATTGACATATCTTAATATGTAGGTACATAGGTTCTATAATCCTTCTCTCACAAACAGCCGCCCAAACTCTAACTTTCTTCCTCTACCAATTGCCTAACGACTTCAACAAGGGTACAATTATGTCCGCGCAAAATCTTCATATGCATCCCTCAAAGAATAAATCCATTCACCATTAATTTTACTAGCATTTTTAAAATAAATCTCAACCAGAAGCCATTATTAAATAGCATAAGGCAGAGGTATTTTTAACTTGCCAATTTGACTTGTGGTCCATCTCACTCATTCATGGCCTACGCTAGAAAATATTTTTGTAGTTTGTTTTTTATTCATTGTCGGAAAGAGTAGCCAAAGAAAGAATATCGCTCCAACCAGGGTAGTGCTCACACAGAGATTGATGATATATACATAGAAGAAATTATTTTTCAGTTTTACCTGGTGTTCCAAGATAGATAAACATCTGTAATCCGGAAACAGACCATACCTGTACTTACTGTGAGCTTCACATTTTCCTTTCTATTTTTGATCATATGGAAAGAATACAAGCGCAGAAATATCAAACCAACGGCTTTCTTAACAGAAATCAATTACTTTTAAACATTGTACTATTTATAATATCTAGGTAGAATCATTACAATTGCATTGTAAATACTGTTCTGTCTGAAAGGAGATAAGTGAATCTAGCCACAGTGTTGAAAAATATAAGTATAGACAATTTATGGTAATTTGTTTTAAGTAAACGGGATTTAGCATAGGCTTCTATTACCGTGATTTGTTTCTTGCTTGTTTATATAAGTCACAGAAACACTTTATTTAGTCCCTTAGTCCATCATTACGCAATTCTGTAGATTCGTTTAATGTTGGTGATTTTAATTCATCATTAAAATGAACTATTACACAAGAATCATCAAATAACTAACATCAGGAGGAAACACACATTTTACAGAAACTTATTCGATAGCAACTCCCAGATCTTCCCTACGCCACTGCAAACAATAAGTAATTTGATTTAACCTTATTTCGATACAGCATATAACATCAATGTAGAATAGACGGCCTCAAAGATTTTGGTAAAAAGAAAAAAAACAAAAGCTTTAACCTCCTGGGTCAATTTCTTTAAATCCGATCAACACATCCAAAACTAAAATGATTCTGAAGCTTTTAAACCATCTAATAACGATATTACGCATTCAGCAGAATTTGATGTTGTTGGTATAGTAATATATTGTACCCTTTCAGAGCAATCTCTTTTTTTCTCTTGTCAAGTGCTTTAGCACAATCAGCCATCATTTTGTTTGGAAATTAGATTAAATTCCCTTCAGCGGATTGCTATCAAGTTAAATAAATAATTATTTTTTATTCTTTAATGTTTGTTAGATTTATTCATATAAGGAGTGTTTTTTAGAGGCATAGAACTTTTTTTTTAATAAAACAAATTTAATGGAACGAACAAAAATCTTGGTTTTATTAGCTCACAAATTTCATGGCATTTAGTGTTTAAAAATAATTTCTGGCATATGGCCTCCGCGACTGCGTCTCATGAACGCCATCCTGTTGGTCTAATTTTGCAATGACATGAGGAAAAAAAAATCACGAATCATTTGCCAGTAGCGTTCGCCATTCACGGTAATGTTGGCACCGGTTTCGAATTTAAAGGCAAATTTGTCGATGACACCTTTGGCATGTAAATCGCACCCAAATAGTAATTTTTTCGAGATGTAATGAAGTCCCAAGACTTATGAGGATTGTGCTCTCTCCAACACGGACAAGTCTGTTTGTTTACATACCCGTTAAGCCAGAAAGGAGCCTGATCGCTGAAGATGGTTTGACCATAAAAATCTGGTTCAACTTCCAGTTAATTCTCAACCCACTCACTGAAGAGAAGAGGCAATTGATGGTCCGCTTCAGTTGAGTCTTATATGGATGTAGGCCAAAATCTCTCCTCAAGTAGGTCTCTGTCCGTCCCAGTAGTGGACGGGCCGAGACCGAGAACGGCGTCGAATCGATAAATACGAATCCTCTGACACACTCACGTCTACAGCGACGATTGGTTCTTCTCTACGCACGAAACGGGTTCGATTTGGGTGAACATTAACCAAAAGAGTAAATGTGGTCATGAATCGACCCACAGTATTGGGTATTAGCCGCTCAGATGGACGATGATGCGTACTATAAATTTCTCGAAGTATACATATAGAAGTTTGGCGAACCGACCGCGAATTTTGGAAATAAATTTCCACGATTTGCAAACGTTGTTCTCGTGTAAGTCTTTGCATGGCGATTTGCCAAAGTATACTCACAAAAACGTCAAACACACTTCATTACTAATACAGCCAATTTAATAGTTATCCCTGTCGGAAGTTCTATACCTCTAAAAAACCTTTTATGATGATAATGCGTATTAGGGTACATAAAATCAATTTCTCACAAATGTTTATTCAAATTACTGCATTCAGTTCATAATTATATTTTATTTAATCTTTAATAAAACATGCAGCCACTACCAATACTTCTCGTCATTATCTCTGGCTTATTAAAATAAATCTTTAAATCACAAAAATTTATTGTATTATTTTCTAAAATTTATGCCTGATATCTTTCACAATTTTAACGCTCAGTTTATAAAGAATATTTATAAAGTTTTGGAATCTTATTCGTTAACTACTATATGTATAGTATGTTATGTTTTTTTTTAGTATGCTTTTATTATTCAATTGTATTATTATATTATTTTGACATATTCTACGCATTTTTATGTATTATATGGCATTAAATATATATCTATCTATCTATAAACTAGTTCCACATACATACACCCTGCTTTCTATAAAATACCGATTTTTCTAACATTTCAGAGTTTTGTTACAATATAGTGTATACAATCTATAATTTACAAGCTAGCTAAAAATTAATGGCAATTTAAATATATTAAATATGTATATAGTTTTATTGGATTCATGAAAGAAGTAAAAAAGCATCCCATATCGAAATAGACATCAATTTTCCGCAGGCAAATATCCAACACTCAGCAGATTGCAAGTTTAAGGCCGCAACACCAATGAATAATTGGACAGTACGTTGAGAAAATGACTTCGAACCAGCCTCAGCACCTCAGGCGATCCACAACAAGCCGAAGAAATCTTTTTTTCTTACGAAGGCCACTCGAAGGCTAGCTATAGCACTTTACATATATCGTCTTCTTTTTTTTCTTCTTGCTCTTTTTTCATCTTTCGCAGTTTTACCTCCACGTATGGCGAGTATAACATACCGTCATTTTAAAACTTTATATTCGCATGCAGATTAAATCGGTTCACTCTTTAATTTACCACCACTAATATTGCTGGTATTCGCACTGCTTCAACACCAGTACACACCTGATGGTTAAAACAGCTCGTTATTAACTAGATAATGCTACAGATTTAGTTTAGGCGAACAAACCTCTTGTTTGGAGTTTTCTTACTACTTTTTTTTTACTTGTGTCTCTTTTCTTTTTATACGTAACATGTACGATCGGGAGAATCATAATACTTAGTCAAAATTTATAATTGATGGAAGAGATGTATATACGTATATATAAAAGAAGAGCTGGACGAAGAAGAAGGACCCATGGATCGGACACGATGGCTTCAGTAGGCGGGCATGAAGAACGCCCGCCCCACGCTCTGCTGTGGCGTAGAGTTTTTTGTTCTCGTTCCCTTATTTCGGCATCACAAAGACTACATTGGGATTCTTTCTCATTTCAACTATGTCGGCTTCTTTTGGTGTGTATATATCTGTGTGTGTTGAGAAGTCTCCTCGTCTTCGATAACTAGTCGACAAACGTGATGCTACTTTACGTTTGAGTATAAAAGAAGAAAGAAGTTCTAAATGTAATGAAACAATCGCCAACAATCGAAAAAGGGTTAGAGCGAGTTTTCGGTAACGGTAAATTATTATGTTCTCTAATTATCAGTCGTTGATTTTTATGCATTTATCATTTGAAATTTAAATGCGTAATTTTATATTCGAAGAAAATGCGTATATTTCGTCGAATACATTGTATTTACTACAAAACACAAATCATGTTCTGTTGAATTAATTGTGCTGTTGTTACATTCAATTGATATAAATTCCTGCTTAACGCACCGCGCTAATATTTTAATTGTTATAATTTTAATAAAGAATAAATGATTACTTTGTTGACATACTTTCCTATTTAGTTAGTGTATTGTTTAAAGTTGTCGATTAAATATTCGTTATTCCACCGCATAAATTATTGGTAAATTAGATATCTACTTACTCATTTAGCAAAAAATATGCGTTATGTGCGTAATTCATTAGGTATTAATCGTTAAACAATTCACTCTAGCCACTCTCTGCCAGTAGCTATTTTAAAATACAAATTGTTGCAATAAGACACTACTAATCAACTGGAAACTGTTAGAAATGTCAGAATTTCTGCTGTAATTCTTAGCAAATGATTGAATGCAGTTCGTTTTATGTGCTACTGAAACCTTGTTTACTACAAATCATAGATCACAAAGATTAGAACTCGCTAAATTTGACGACCATTTTATACATAGGTGAAATTATTAACCTAATATTTTTGGACGGCATTTATACAGTTTTAGATCATATTCATTGTCTTTTGGACAAGAAAAAGTTCAAGAAAATGTTTAACTATATCAAAGGATTCCTAATTCGTGCCTAAACAAGTTTTAAATTTAATTAAATTACTTTTATTTTTGGCTTCTTGGCAATCTTTGATAATTCCTTTATACTTTGCAACTGTCGTCCATCTTCTTTATTGATGTTTATATTTTTATTTTGGGTTAATAAAACCGACTAAGACGCATTCAGGTCATCAGATAATTGATTCGAACAAATACTAAGTCAAGAAACATTGTATTGTTGTGGATTAGTTTTTGCTTGTCAAAATTATCACGAAAACCACAATGAAGCAGATAAACTACACAAAGCTTTAATCTACTAAAGACTAACAGAAAGCTATGGTGAATATATTCGAAAGAAACACCGATTAAAAAATAATCAAATGAGAAAACAAAAAAACATTCAATCCAAAAAATATTCGATACCTACCAATAAGCAAATAACCTCAAAAGATTCGACTCGATAAACATTAATGTCGAGAAAATTTCAATTACAAAGCACATTAGAACGAAACATTTGACCGAAAAAAAATCAAGAAAATAATGAATCTAAAATACTCGTAAATCGACATTAGGTTTAAATATCGTGGACAAATATTTAACGTAAAAAGACGACTCACCAGGAATCGATTCAAAAAGCATTCGATTTAAATAACAAAAAATGTTGGACTCGTTTAAATTAAATTAAAACCATGTTAAACAATTGTTAACGGATAGGTATATGTTAGGACTGATGGTTAGGGCTAACACAATTTAGATATTAGACTTGCTAGAAACTTTTGATGCAATTCCAAAAAGACTCGCTCAAAAGAATACTTCAACACAGCCACAGTGATAGATTCATAATAGAAATAATTGAAAATCACTCATTTTAATAATAAAAGTTATTTGGTTCATAGTAAATTCTCTTGATTCTAACTCGATTTAAACATTAGGCGCAGAAACTTTTGACGGATAAAGATTTCCAATGGAAAAATATTAACTTAAAAAACATTTCCTCGAGAAATCCTTCCATGCACGCGACGCTAGATACAATTCGTTTAAAAAACATAATCTTCATTGATGCTCTTCTGTATTTCAAAAGATGTTTTATGTATATACACTTCTTCACCAATACAATTCCATTACTTTTCCTCCTTCATGGAAGGGAAAAGCAAATTGGCCGGTGAACCTAATGTGTTCCCATACCATTATGTACCTTCAAATTTGTTTGGACCGGAATAATAAACTCTATAAATTGATTGAAACATAATTTTCTTAATTTGGGTTCGCCTAACCGATCGACTTTAGTAGATCCGCACCTCCCTGTGTACTGTTGAGCAGTTGTAGAGGATGTTTGGCAGCCAGCTTGTATTCCGAATATGGAAATGGTTGTTTCCTTGCGTCCTTGCAATGTGGCTTGGTATCCACCACAATGTAATGCTGCGATGTATTGCCAATTGCTGAAGCTTCCTTTGGCAGTTTGCTGCCAACTCGGAATCAAAGTGGATGGCTAGGACTGCTAAAAAGCCGTTTGGCTATCATATACATAGAGTTTCGATAATAGATTTCCGTACAAGCACTTGTCTTTGGCCCAACACTGGATGGCTAAATAAATGCAAGATACATACATAAGTCTTTAAAGTGACATCAAATGTGTAAATTATATCGAAACGAGCGAATGGTGAGAGAAAGCTTAGTATATTTCATATTATGCCCGTTTTATAAACTACATTTCTTAAACAAATTTCATGGTATGTATGGTTCTATTTCAAATTACTTACGACAAAGCTATACTATTGTGTATAATTAAATTTTCTGGAAATTCAAGTGAAAACTGCCAGTTACCCTTAACCTATGAATAATCCTTATTACAATCTGTTGTATAAAGTAAAAGTAAACTTTCTATATAAAGCACTAAATTATGATTTTTTTTATAAGATAGATGTACATATATTTATAATTAGTGGCAATAATTTAACATTAAAGTCAATTTTAAACACCTCTCAGACTCCAACGACTGTGGTATACGCACACATTACAAAAAATTGTATAAATTTGGCCCTAGAGGAAGTAATAAATTCACTTTAATACCTTAACCTCGATATCGTATTTAATACACGATTGATATTCGCGCATGTATACAAGACATTTAATTAATTGTTTATTAGAAACAATGTATACTATTCAAATAATCATTGTACCTACGCGTACACTCGGTTGAAAGAAGTTGTAGAACGATTTACATAGCGATTTTATGTAAATCGTTCTACAACTTCTTTCAACCGAGTGTACCTATAGAGCGTAAATCTCAAAATTGTTTATATCATAGTGTATTAGTACCCAGCAGAATATAATTTTACTTTCCAGCAATCTTACACACTTTCGCGAGGAACCTTTCGGTTTATTTATTACCCAACTCATTTGTAAAAGTAAAATATCGACTTGAACTTCAACTTCAGCGAGCTTTATTATATAAAGAGCGATTCAATTTCTTTATGCCAGACAGTTATATTGACTGGAACAAATTTCCGATTATCGCCAGTTTTACATCACGTAAAACGTTGAATAAATCAATTATTGATACGAGCGAAGAAAAAAATTCATGAACTGTACAATATTCATGTTGAAATGTTATTTATTCGTAGAAATACATCTCCTTGGATTTTAAATTGCTTTTCTGTATTAAGCTCGCTATTATTGCAATATTTATATTGGATATTACCTGGAGATTATGAAGAGTTAACTGCGTAAATTAAATATGTATTGCATCATCCTCAAATACGATGACACTAAATCAATAACTTTTAAAGTCATGATCAGACAATTATGTGTATCCCGATAACTAATATGTAAGTTAGATATTAATCCTAGACGTGTATGCGCTTATCATTAAAAAATAAACAAGACATAAAAAAACTTCTATTATGGATAATATCTTTCGATATAGGTACTTATACACTTTGTAAAGCCCTAAATCTAAGTATGTTTACATTTGTATGAAGTAGATTTCTAATTTGATAATAGTTTAGCGTAGGTATTACATATCAATTTAAATCTGCTTGTGTTTTACAACAAATATGTAGAAGAATTAGGAAAAATTGATCAATGATATGATGAAACAGTAGTATCATTTGTATCAGCACATTTTTATTTTGATGTTCAATATTTGAATTCGTTTATGTACTTTTCTTATAATTAAATTACTTTTCTGCAACAGTTGTATGGTGGGACTTTGCAACATACCTCCTATATCTCCGCCATTCGATCTGTTACGCTTATTTTATAATCCCTTTCTAGGCGCCGTAATAACAAGTAGCTTCTTATAATATTGATCGAATATCTGTCATGTCCTTCATGCTTCAGTTTATTATATAAGGTTCCAAGTTGCTGTGCTAAATGCATTCTTTCCATTCAATGTGTTTCAATGCTCGATTTTTCAGATCCTCTCCGAAGTATTATAGTTTGTGTTGCAAAATTAGGATTTTGGTTCCATCGGTATCCTAATATGAGTGGCTATCGATTCAGAAAACTACCTATATCAAAATAAATTGTGTACGCTCATAAATAACGAAACAGAAATCTGCCTAACTTACGTCAGTAAAAAAGCGAAAGAAAACTGCCTAAATCCGCATTATATTAAGATTATGTGAGCCATACTTGCATCTTACCATTCTCAATATTTTTTACTTTTATTTCAAATACACCCTGTATATTACGATAAATAATATTATTTCAGAATATTTTCAGTTAAAATACACACAATACTTGTACCTATTGCGATAAATTATAAAACAAAAATAAGTGTTTATTATTAGTTAAACTTTTCATCGGGTAAGTTAACAATTTGCCTAACTGCCACAGAAATCTAAAAATTATGTGGAAATATGCCTAACTCCATTATTTTTTTTTCAATTTTTTTTTTAATTTCTTTATAGACTTCTAAAATCTGTATCAAAATAAGTATCTGAACAAGATACACACACATAGGTAAGAGAAATCCACAAAATTAAACGTTTTTTAGCTCTCCTGTAAAATTTCATGAAATGGAGTTAGGCAATTTTCTTATTAAGCCAACGATATGGCATATCGAGCAATACTCGTTTGTGGTCTACTTTTTCTATTAGAATTTCCCTTAACACTGTTTCAAAAAATGTCGGAAGAGTGTTTAACCAGCATCTTGGTTCTCAATGGGTGCGTGGGAGTCTTCAATTAATTACTATCAACTAACAAGAATCCATTTTATTTCCGAGTGACGCTTTTGAACGGTTTGCTCACAGACAATATGTGATCAATCTGGATCTTTTCCACAACAATTAAATACTTTCTATCAATCTTTATATATTATGATACGATCTTTAATTAGTTATTACAGTCTATATTGGCTCAATAGACTGTGGTAACACATACATACATATTTCCATCGAAATTTCCGTTTTATTACCTACCTATTTGTTAACTGCTTAATCACTTACTCATATGTGTGTGGTTTTTGGATTTAGACAAAATTTAGAATAATAGTATTGATTATACTACTTAAAATAAGAAACGGATATTTCATAATTGCTAAGTGCCTTTACTAAGTATGTCAAATGATGCACTTCAAATGCAGTTTTTTTCAGATAAAAGTAGTAGATATTATTGGATTAGCAGTTGGGTATATCCTTTCAACTGCACTTTTAATAAGTTTGCTTGCTGAAAATTGTTTACTAATCCAATGTGTAATTAATAAAACAGTGCTCCTTAGACGCCATTTATACTGTCGACTAAATGCTGTCCGGCTATATAAAAGATTGCGATCTAAATTGCTTTACCTACTAATAATACTTGTCAGTGCCTGGTATTTGTTTTGTTAAACATTTTCCAACTTTTTTTTTCTAAAACCGTGCATTTATTTTTGTATTTAATGAGTGTTTACAGTAAATTTGTTATGTTTAACGCAAATTCCACAGAAGAAATTTCAAATTTACACAATCGTTGGTTCTACAATTATATCAGACGTAGCATGACGTTTTCTATTTGAGACTGATCGTGAGAAAATAAGCCCAATTAGCCACGTATATAATCATTAGTGGATATATCACATTACTTAATAATGGTTTAAGCATATTATTAATGTAATAGAAATAGAAAATATTTACCAATAAACTAAAGCCAAAAATTAATAATGAGGGTTTCACGATGTTGAAAAAGCTGATAATAATAATAATAATACTAATAATAATAATAATAATAATAATAATAATAATAATAATAATAATATTTTATTTGCCCAACAGATATAAAATCCTTATTACAGGACAAAATAGAATACATCACGAAAACATATGTGATATGTATAAATATAAGTATACTTAATACTAAACTAAATTTAATAACTACTAACTAGTGATAGACAACAGAGAGATTAATTAGTTTTCTTATATGTAATTATAATTGCCAGTACAATGGTGGAGTAACGTTGGTAGAGAAGTGTAATTTATGTCTACATCCGTACATGCCAAACTATTATAAAGAGTACTTATTCTAGATACGGGAGATCCTAACATAATGTTAGTTCTTGATGGACTACAGTAAAAGGCATTATTCGATCTAGAAAATTGTCTCGGAACTAAGAAATTCAATCCAGATAATATTTCAGGCAAGTCAATCATATTATGCAGTAGAGAATACAGAAATTTTAGGTCTGCTTGACATCTACGAAGTTCTAGGGGCTCAATATTAAACGTAGTTAAGAGACTTACATGGCTATAGCCGCGAGGTGGATATTCACCTGTGGAGCGAAAATTTAAATATTTTAGAAAACGTCTCTGTATTTGTTCTAACGAACGTGCTTGTAATTTGTAAAACGGAGACCATACCAATGATGCATATTCCAATTTTGATCTAATGATGGAAAAGTATAATGGCAATATGCACTCAATCGATGAAAAAAAACTTGAAGAATACTTAGGGTCATAACAAATTATAGACTATAGTAAGTTAATAGTAGTTAATAATTTGGTTAGATTATTTTGAACAATTTTCAGCAATTCGTTAACGTTCTACTTTAAATTTTCCTTGGAATTCTTGTTAAAATTTTCTAATAACGCAAATTGCAATTGCATGTCAGTTGAAGAATACTAAACTACTAAAGCTTCAATGGTATGCACTTTAGTATCTGTATGAAAAAAAATCATTGTTTGCGTTTCAACTGTGGGATTATGTTGCCAGATTTTAAACTATCAGGTTGAATTCCTTAATGTAAAAATAAATTGCTAATTACAAGGGAATACCAGTAGTGGTACCTCAAAGATTTAAATCAAACTTTCTGAGTTTGTAGATCGATTTTCTCCCACCAATAATTTATCTTTGCAACCCAATCGCACCTTAGTACAGGGTCAGCCGCTGTTTAAAACATTTTAAATGTGTTACATGTGGCTGAATATTTCTAAGT
Source organism: Popillia japonica (assembly GCA_004785975.1). Taxonomy (NCBI): domain Eukaryota; kingdom Metazoa; phylum Arthropoda; class Insecta; order Coleoptera; family Scarabaeidae; genus Popillia; species Popillia japonica. Next base: position 6,802 of record SMLS01065806.1, on the reverse strand, counting down.
ATTTTTTAATGAAACAGCCTCATCTCCTTATATTCTGCGCATTTAAGGATTTTTATATGTTACAGAGTATGTGGAATACGATGTATGTATTAAGTATATCAACATCAACAGTATGTATGCATATACATATGTATGTACAGCGTGTTAAACAATGAAAGAATCTTAGACAGAAGAATCGGTCAACATTTTTTTTCACAACAAACAAGAACTGTTGCCCTTGGTGTTCTTTACTAAAGTGCAGTTATGTTTTTGGTTGTAAACGTTTACATGTTTCAATTGTTGACGGTATTAATTATTTTTTGCAAAACTTATCTTCTGTGTGTTGGGACCTAAATAATCTTGTAAGTATCCCCAAAGCGAAGAATCAGAAGAAACGAGACCTGGATATTTTGATAATCATGTAGCAGGTCTTTCTCGGCCAATAGTTGTTGTTGACCCATTTATTTAAATAGGGCGTTAAGAAGCAAAAAATAAATTAGATCTTCATCAATTTTAGGTAACTGCTCCTAGTATTAAATTGCAGAAATAATACACGTGTTAGATTTGTATTAAAACTCTCCTCTACACACCTTTGCTACAATGCCCATCCAAACGTTCAACTTTGGATGATGGATGTCGGGTGTGGGCTTCACAAATCTATTAGAAATTCTCATTTGATCAATACTACTTATCACACATAAAGTACATTGCGTTGAAGTCTTCAAGGTGTAATTGCGTTCTGCTCATTATATACCCGCTTCGGTATTTTGCTTACGCCAAAAATATCGTAAAGTATTCTTCTGGTCTTGCGTAGTTTGAACCAATAGTCCTGGTTGAACTTACTCGTACTCACGTATCAATATCTGTTGATTATTTATTTTACTAGTTCATAATTACCGACGTTCGGGCTTAGATAGTTTTCCGCATAGACTTTGTAGTCGTCTCTCTCAAGAGAAAGGACGTATATGATCTTCTTTTGGTATAACCATACGTTTGATCAACATCAATTACGAATAACCAACTTTCTGGGCGTGCTTAATGCCACGTACCAACTAATTGTAGCATTTATTCATAAAGTTTATAACGTTGCATGCAGTGTCTCGCTTAAGTTTTCACGTTGGGGTTCGTTTTCCTAAACAAACACTTATTATAGAGAAACATATTTTCGTCACAGTTAAGTGCATGTAAAACAGTTAACATCTTATCTCGCGTTGAATTCATTCAGATGTTGGTGAGTGGAAAACTTTTCACTTATGTTTATTGAACATGCTGGCAGCTGCTGAAATGCAGCATTTTCAAGGAATCATCAAGTCAAAGCAAGCAGCGTACCCAACAAAATTCAAGACAGTACATAAATAACAGCCATAAAAATCTAAGCTCAACATCTTATCTTTACTTCTTTGATAGATCTTATACTTTCTGAATTATTAACAGCGAGGACTAGTTTTGAGTTTTGGAGGGCTGCCATCCGACTAACGAGTGATTGGACTCGACTAATTCCAAAAAGTTTTATTTTGTCAGGTAGTTAATCGACTTATCTACATTCCTTTGTTAAAAAACAAAGGGAATCCATTAATAATATTGAACATGTTACAACATCAATGAAAACTGTAGATTGTTACAAAGTAAACCAGGTCCTGGTTTTGCACTTGTGGAGATCACCACAGAATTGATCTGTTTCAACGTTTAGTTACACGCTAACAGCACTCACTGCTAGGGCGTTTCAGATGGTATTCTCCTTTTGATCTTCCATATTATGGAAATTATTTTGTGACAGCGCATAAAATTTGCCATTAACAAGCTAAATAGAAAACAATTTTAGATCGTTACCCCGACAAAGACAAATGTTTTCCAGACATAACGGCGTTGAAAGCATTAGCGTTTGGTAGTAGTGAGTGACCATAAATCGCCCGAAAAATATGAATATTTATAAATACTTTTTTGCCGCCTTTCTCGCTTTGTAATTGAACAAACAAGACGACCCCTTGGCGGCCATTTACAAGTAAAAACACATCGGTCGGTGATCTTCTTTCAGTACAGTCAACAGAGTTGATTTAGTAAATGGAAAATATTGTCAATATTGTCTCTCGTCTTTGTACGAGGCGTATGTTGTGTTGGTATATATGTTGACTTTTTTAGAGGTAGGCTTTTGTCAGCGATGAATACTAAATAGCTTAATGTTATTATATGCTGCTTCACACCTTTTAATTTACTTTTAATCACCTCAGCACACCGGACGTGAAAAGGTATTCAGGAGAGATATGTTGAAAATTAGCCGGTGTCAGAACGCTGCCAAGAGAGGGATGGGAGTGCGAGCATCATCAAAACTCGTGGACTTACTACTTCGGTCGTTATTGCTCGAGTGAATTCCGTCACATCAAGGATCAACAACAACACCGTAACTTAATCCTTGATCGAACAAGAAGTGACTCTTTACGTCGACGGATCTCTCATTCACGCGTCGATGGTTTTATTTGCAACGATTTATTTTGGTAAATTTGACTGGACTGCCATCAGGATAAACACCTCATCTCAGGTCTCCATATCTCAAATATTGCCCCTATGTGTGCACTTTTTTTATTTGTTTGTGGAACATCGTCACGTATCAAATTCGAACCTTTTTGTTGGCTGTAAACAGAAAACAGGCCGCCAACGTTGAAGGGAGCACATAGACGTGCTTGTGTTTACATATTGCTTAGTTTAAGAACATATTATAAGTAATTTACTGATACTATATTTACACAAAGATTCATGTAATATAATTCCAAACGTTCAATGCAATAGAAATCGTATCAGTGTAACTTCTTAACCTAATACAATTCTTCTTCTAAAACGCTTGAATATAATAAAATATAAGAGTCTTTATCTCTATATTTTGGAAAGCTATCATTTACAATGCTTTAGATATCAATAAAAGGCAGATTCGCATAAAATATCGCTAAAACCACATAATGGCTTGGGCTATTTGACTTATTACTTCCCATACTGAAGATTTAGTGTTGCTATAAATTTAAACGATGTCGTTACAATTTACAGAAAGACTGCTAAATTGCTAAACTTTTATCGTTCGTTTTCTGGTTTATAGCTAACAGCGATTTAATTAACCTACTAAAACAACTTATAGATTATAATTTTGCTCAAGTACTTTTAGATATGCTACTGCTACTGATACCTACCAAGAATCGAACAGAAATACGATAACTAATATGTTTTAGAATAATTCATAAAAATTATTGATGCTAGGTATAATCCCAACATTTTATTGGTGGATTATTAAGTTAAAATGACAGTCAAGTTACTTTAATAGTAACCTAAATTGATATAATCAGGAAATTTCGTGTATTTCTGAGAATAAATAAATAACACATAGCATGATAAGTTGTTTAAGATGCTCAAAGGTTTGAATAGGTCATTTGATAGAATTCCTAGAATCGAATCCTTAGCAAATACAAAATTCAAAATAATTTAAAAAAATGTTATGTCTGTAAATTAAAGTTTGTTGATCGAACTATTCTGTCGTCTGAAGTCAAATCCATCATCAGAAAATGTTATGTTGTCTATAAATTGAAGTCTCGTTAGTCAAAATGAACTGATGTATTATAGATAATAGGTGGATCAACAAATTTCATTTGCTTATTATCCGACCAATAAAACGGCATTTATAATAATAATTTATAGTAATCGAACTGAGTTTTCAACAAACTCTTTCACAAGTCCTCATACAATCTAGCATACAATTTGAAAAAACTTAGGAGACTCTGGTGTAAGCAACGCACAGCTTTAGCAGTATACAATCAATTATGTCACGGAAAAAACCAAATATGAATTCTAATCCAGAAGTTGGGCAAGGTTTTTTATATATAAACAATTGCATCAGTAGATGAATAATAGTCATGTTCAGATTCCGCGCTCAATGGAGGTCCCACGTTTTGCGTCTGCTTCCAAACCTGACTTCTCAGTTAACCAATTAAAATTGGTGATGATTTCCCGTTTCGTTTGCCAATCTTCTTGACAAATCGGTATAGATTGATAAAACGCGGAGAGGAATATAGGTGCATACGTCTAAATTATAAATTAATTATTTTATGATCTACTAGGGCCATTCAATATTATTAGCAAAAGCTTTTCAAAAAAAATCTCTGCAGCAGAGATTAGTTGTTTTTGCGTTTTTTTAGACTTTATATATGCTAGAAGCGTAGAAAGTCAAATAGATCTTCAAACAACGTGCAAATTCTTCAAATATGCACTCATTACGCATGTTATTTATTACATTTATCACGATTTAAAATAATATAACCGTAAGTTACCAAACACAATTCCTTGCATAACCTGCAATGTTGACCCAAAGCATGTGACTAGAAAACAATAAGCAGATTGATGTTACATATGTACATCTATTGATATGACTAAGACTTTTGACTGCATTAACCATTCACTGCTTTTGAATAAGATGCTTGATAAGAAGTTAATGGGTTTTCATATCAGGTGCCTTGGCACAATAAGAATAAATTTATCATGGATTTCTGCTGGAAGATTAATAGTAGAGCATATGAGTATTGGTCCAATAATACATTGATAGAGAGTGCCTCAACCATAAAAGAATTAAATCTGCTCTCACTACTTACTCTTATCAATTTTATATCTGCATTATGCATGTTTGCCCTCTAATTTGTAATATGCGTCGCTAATTTGCTCACCTATTTGCAAATGGCGCAAAGTTATGGTTTAGTGACGCTTCTTATAGTAGCTTTTCTTCAAAGAGCACGAGTACACAATCCAGAATTAATTTTCTTTATTAGATTCCATGATGCTAGTTTCTCTAGAGCAATAATAGTAGGTATAGACTTTTTTAAAACAAATTAATTTTGTTGTGCTTTCTTTAATAGGCCTCTTTAATATGGCTAAATAAGCCAACGTTAATATTTTAATCAAATGACCAAGACACAGATTATGCACAAACTGTAACTCTATACTAAACATTCATTGTGCTCAATTAGTTGCAGTTTTCAAAGGACACACCAGTAGTTCCGCCCATAAAGTACGAAGACACTTTATATATCCTCTTTTATGAAGGTGGCTTAAGTTCTAGCGTTCATACTGATTTTTGCGTAGCTCTGGAGTTAATATTGACCTTACGATATTTTTTGCGCAGGAAACTCTTCTTGCACTTGGTGATTTACTCCTACACTCTCCGATCGATCGCTTCTAGCTGCTGGGAAAACCAACAAATTAGGTTTGATGGTGGGCTATCTTTCACACGGTAGCTACAGGCAGTACGGCTTGCATTTTCTAATTGCTGTAGCAAAGGTGGTATACCTTTGGCCTGACTAGCAACATCAATCTTTACAACTGAAAACTTCTCCATGCTATAACACTAGGAAGACTTCAACCTAATAGACTCTACAAACAGTTTTTATTTTAATATAAGAACTCAAATCTTGGTTTTAGTAGCTTGTTTAACAACTTAAACCAAATTCTTATGAACTGCGCCAAATGCATTCACAGAAGCCGCTAGACGGAATTACCGAACGTTTCATGTTTCAATTTAAAATTTTCGGTTTCTAGTTTCTATTTATAAATAAGTTTTTACATGCAAACCAAGCATAAATTCACTTGATTACTTTTGCTAACAACAGAATTTTCAAAATAAAATCCTTGAACGAACTAATTTTAGAATTAATTATTTATAAGTTAGAGAAGGCACAACAAACCAGTGAAATGTGTATTTATATATAAAATAACGAATATTCACAAAAGATTAGTACGAATAGTACACGAGCTTTAAATAACCAAAACAAATAATAATTTATTATTAGTGTAAATTTGCTTGTCGAAACACATGACAGTTTATTTGTTTTCAATTTGAAGGTCAAGCTTACTACAGAAAATTGTTTGCATTTTCTATAAAATATGTTACACACAAAATTTCGATAAAACTATGAGTAACTTATTTATTCTGATGATAATAATCTTTAACTTGTAACACTTCATCATCCATCATTTAAATAATGTATCATATAACTCCGACTAGCTTCACCTAAATGATAAAATTATTTTAAGTACCTGCCTGTTATATAAAAGTGTTTAGATAATAATAGTTTTATTTTTCTACTTAAATAAAAGCTTGTATATAAATATATTGTGGTGTGATTATATAGGATACCGGAAGAAACCATAGTTTACAGTATTTTAACAATAAAAGGAAAGCCGCAAGGTTTTTGTTAAATCGTCCCCAAGGGTGGGCCGACAAAACCGACAACACAATACCTGAGTCAAAACTAAACGGACAAACATTGCTCCTATGTACACATATTTCCATTAGCCCATTTTAAATATATTGCTTTAGAATGAATACGCATACGTATATACACACAAGAGTCACCGAAAAAGGGTGCCGACTTCATATTTACCTCCTTTTTTGGAATGTCTAACTGAATCGATTAATAAATTTCCTGTCGTTGGTCATTCGGTTTCACGATGGTTGCCTTCTGCTTTTCTCCTTCTACATAGTTCGCTTTTGTTATATCCATCACCGAAAAGCCAAAGGAAAGTCGTTCTCTCTTCTGCTCTCCACCTAATGGAATCAGTGTTGCACTTTACGGACGATAACCTTACGTCAATGGAAATAAATAATCTGACAATACCTTTTTTCAGAACGGTTCTTACAAAAGATTAAATTTCGTATACCCGGTGACGTTCGAAATTTTTAGCACATCTCTCGAGAGAATTCACGCTGGCAAATATTCAATGAAGCAAAAAATTGCTTTTATTAGCCGCTCTTTAAAAAGCACTTTTCAAAACTGGCTTACAAAATGCTTAGCCA
>SMLS01065803.1:0-63966 GCA_004785975.1 Popillia japonica | reverse complement strand
AAAAAATCGCGTTCCTACAGACGGATCCTTTCAAGTCAAAATCCCGCGAGCAACTAAAGTCCGTCTAGACACAAATCAGACGAATGCAACCTGAAGCTTGACAAGTCTGTAGATCATTGCGAGTACCGCGAGCACGAGCACGAGTACGAGTAGTCTGGACCCACCTTTATATTTACTCCATTTCCATATAGTATGCGTACACAGCACGATGATACAAGTGACACTATAAAACACAGGGTAAGTGAACAGTCAGGCCAGATATGCATACTTATTTTTAGATTGACGCGTCTTTTATCGCAATTTCAATTTTAGATTGTTTTCTACTATCGGAAAATATTTTTTCTAAATTTATAAATTCTGAAAATGGCTGCTTATATCTAAGGTCGCTTCTGTTTAAAATGGAGTATTTCGCTCTAATATGTAGAAAGTTATGGCATGGAGGAAACCACTCCTTTATTCTTCTGCTTATGTCAGATTTCCAAAACTGTATTTTTGTTCTAGCTTAGTTTCAATTTGGTGACAAAGTGAAAGTACCGTTAGAGATAGTCCCTGAAATAAAATATTTACCTCAATGAGACTCGAAAAGAGATCGGAAAGATAAGTTAAACGTACTAACCACATGACTTTAGTTATTCTTCACGATAATTGCCATGGGGACTCACGAACCATTAAGAGATACCATTTTTCGCTGACTAAAGAGAAATATCAAAACTTTTCCGCAAGATAACCACAGTAGCTCTCTGTGAAGCAAGAGCCTGGTAAACTGGTTTTCTATTTCATTATAGAGGACACCAAAATATCGTAAATTTAAAGCACTGGATTTGATGAAATTTACGATCCAGAACTGTTTCAAGAGTAAGCCGCATTTGTTGACTTCTGATGCGTGTATAAGCAAAACGTTATGGCAACATTCGATTTCAACAACGATATTTTAAACACCTGCAATAAAAGCATTAATTGGTTCTGCACCATCGAAAACTTGAAGCTATGGCACTGGGTGATTGCTGCTATTAGTATTAACAGAAATTTTTTACTTTATCATCATAGGACCATCATAAACTTATATTTTCTTGAAAGTATCACCTTTGAGCCATTTATCCATGATCAATAATAATAGTAACTGATTAACTGTCCCTTCTAACGAGTTACCTATGATAACTTAGTATGGCCGACACTTTTCTTTGTTATGAGGGTTTTCCGGAGTTGCTCGTGTCATGGTTTGTAAAATATATACAGTACAAAAAAATGTACACGATATACAATAAAAATTCGACGTTTTGCCACTAATGTAAGTGGTCTTCAGGAGCAAGAGGTATCTGCTCCTGAAGAAGCCACAAAAATATTGAATTCAAGGCATCATCTATTAGGCTATTGGTTAGTATTTGGATGTTGACCAACAACAATGCCGCACGCAAATGGTGAGTATCAAGAAAGGCATGCTTGTTGTGAAGCGTTCTATTTGAATTACAAAATTTATTTCTCCAATAGTGATTCGTATTTATAGTAATTATCGAAAATTGCCTGATTGACAGCTTCGGATTTCTGTAAAATAATGGATTCGAATATTTCTTAGGAGTAGGTAGCTTATTTTGTGGTAAGTCACCCAATTTGGTCGCACTAGAATCGAAGCCCCAAAATTCACTTATTTAAGCACGAAATATCACCCCAAAAACTGTATGCTATGTATTTGCATAGAAAAAAATATTTTTTCCGGTTCCATATATGTAATTTACGAAACATATAATTTGTAATATCCGAATTAATTATGCTTAGAAAGTAACAAAAAGGTAATAATCAGAAATTAAATCAATTGCGGTAATTGACAGAGAGCAAAGAAGTCGATAACCACATTAATCAGATTTCTGGTTTCCATCTACATAAATATCTTCTTTGGGCTATTAATTTAAGTATCTGTTATACTAAAGTGTATGTACCTATATTAATACTTAAGAGAAAAATAATTTAAATATGAAATTGTAAGCACTAGCTAATATGTGACATATAAGTTTTCTCTAAACACACAGCTACTTGATATTAACGAAAATTCCTGCCAATCCTGCGATGATAAATTAGAACCACTCGTGTTTTATTGGAAAACCAATATCAGATTTGTGTAACGATTTGGATGTATCCAAATAGAGTTAACGACGTATACCAAATATTAAAGAACAGTAAATGTGACAAATTATTTTAGTTCATAAATTCTGTGTCGTGATGATATTCATTTATAAATATATGTATATTTATTTTATATTATAATTATAATCAATAAAACGTATTTTATAGTTTTCCGAAAATATGAAATTATTATGTACATCCCTGTGAGTTTGTGTAATCATTTTCTAATGGATCGTGCATAGATCTAATTTCCTAGAAGGAACCCTAATTAAGAAAAACAGAGGATAACGTTATAATGAGAGTGGGGACGTTGTGTGCAGTTTTGCATTGGCGTTAGGTGGCAGGCGTCTCGCATGTGTATAACTTGCCACGTCGGAGATAGATATTTTGGTAGCATTTTATTTCATGCGTGTAGGTGTCCTTTTGCTATATGTATTTTGTTATTCTGTGCTTTTTCATTTATTTCATTTTCGGTCTTTTTTATTAGGTAGGTAAACGATATTACCGACATTACGATTAACTGCGTAAAAAATGTAGGTAAACTGCTTAAAATTTCTGCTGTTTCTCTCAGATTTAACAAACGTAATGTTAAAAACAAGTAAAGAGCTCAAAAAACGTTTTCCAAACATTGTGTTGTGCGTGAAATACGTCTCATTACTGACCTTATTCGTGAAGAATTTTCCGATGTTAATGCATTCATGAACTAATTTAAAAAGATTTTATTGAAAGCCCTAACGAGAATAAAGTTACATAATGAAATGTGCCTGAAAATACCTTTGCCAACAGAAGCTGTATTGAGATCATGGGATACGTGTTTAGCAGCCGCATTTTTTATGCCTAACAGTTTCGTATTTTAGAACCTTTTGTGCTAAAGTTAAAACGAGATGCTTCCAGTGTTACAGCAATGCACCCATTAATTATAAATAAAGATTTAGTCGAGGCATTAGAATTTATCAATAAGCATTTCTCAAACGTAACAAAAGCAATTAAATTGATAGAAAACAAACATTTAAAATTAACTGAATCCATTCTACACTGAGAATCATTGTTTAGTAATTTAAAAACTATAAAGGGGTCGATTGACGAAAAGATATACAACAAAATTAATGCGGTTTTACAAAATAATCCAGATTGTGTGCTATTAAAAGCGTCTTCTAAAAACACTTTTACTGCCCAAAATGAAAGTCTATATTTAAAATATAAGAATTTAATTGGATGGTTTCATTTCGCACCTGTTACTTCATGTGAAGTAGAAATATCTTTCAATAAATTTACAACGAACAATTTAGAAAAATATATCATAGTGAATTCCTATTAAAATAATATCAAAAACGTACTTGAAGATTAAGAAACTATAACTTTCAAGTTATTTAGGTTACTGCATATGTCTGTGTACAACCTTGGACATATGTCTGGAGCACCCCAAAATATATAAATTAAGGATAAATTGTGTGCTATTAAAATAAAACTATACATATGTATAAACAATCACTAAATAAGTTTTTAATAATAAAATTTAATATTTGGTGGCATCACGATTTGCTTTAATAACAGCATTTAACCGTTTAGTCATTGACTCTACTAAACGTAAACAAACGTCATCAGCTGCAAATCCCATTCCTGTACAATTTTGTTCCTCAGGTCATTTTTGTTTCTGATTTTGTAACTGGATGGACCGCATGCGCCATAGATTTTCTATAGGCGACAGATCTGGTGACTGCGCGGGCATTCAAGTAAACGGGCCCCGTTTTCACGAAAGCACTCCATCCAGATTCTGGATTTGTAACAGGGCGCGTTGTCCTTCAGCATGCCTTTCAACCTTCATAAAATCTTCATTAGTAAATAGAGGTTCTTGTGGAATGCAAGTAATTCCAGTGTGGTAACGTATAATAAAACTTTTAAGGTGTCCCAGACGTATGTTCAAGGCTGTATGTACCTGATCGACGCGTGGGCTGACTAAACACTCGCTAGAAAATTGCACAGAACGTCCTCACTCCGGTTATAATACAAAAATAGCGACTGGAACTTTTCGGACAATGCAAGTTGAATAAAAGCTTGGAAAAGGTTAACGGATTAAAACAGGCGAATTTAATATTTGTAATATATTGCTAGCATAGAGTTGCCAGGTGCCGGTTGAAAAATCAGTGGTAACTAATTGTACCCTTTTGTTCTCCTAGAGCAATTTCATTACAATATTCAGGGCATATCTAGTTTGTGTAAAAAAAGTAAAAAAAATCAAATAATTTTATACAAATAATATATTTATGATAAATATCAGCATAAACGATTATTAGAATCTAAATATATCTACATATTATTTTGGTAAAATTAAATATAAAATCGAGCAGCAGCGGACGATTAAATAAAACAACACAGATTATTGTGCATAATAAATGTTAGTTCAGTGCGTCACAATTTTATATATTTCAAACAGGTATCAATACCTTAAAATATTTAAAAAAAGCCAAATTTAATCAAGCAAAGAGCAAAAATGTTACATATTACGTAATACGAAATTCGTCGTCTCATAGCGTACAATTGTGTAAAATTGGATATTTCAATTTTAAGACGTGAAATTAGGTGGCTAACCGGGAAGAAAATAGTATTATAGTTATTCAAATGTCCTAATTTATATTTGTTATGCATGTATACTCTGTTGGATATGCTTAATAATTTTATACACTGCGACAACATAAACGAAACCCATTGTAAAATTAAAAAAATTAAACTCGCAGTCAGCATTTTTTGATGTAGCTAACCAGGATAGCTGGATAGTTCCCGCACTTTTTCACTCTGTTACAGCATTACATTATACTAATATGCACATTAAAATTGCATACACTGCCTCAAATAAACAATAACGCATATTAATTTTTGTATATTAGTTACACTACGTCGTCTTTTTTTGCTAACCCTTTTTCTGTAGAGCAGCGATAGTTTGCTTTCGGTCATATTATTTTGTTAAGAGTTGCTTTAAATTTATGTTTGTAATGTTTTTACTCCACCAGACAATTTGGAGTTTTATATTTAACTTTTGGGTGCGCACTTCTTTAATTTTACATTTGTGCAGGAGTATATTCAATTTATAGTAGGTACCTATTGTGAAATAAGTTCCAGAACCCGCTTTAAAGCGACACGAAACATATTCACACACTATCACAAATGCAACTGCCGTTTTTAATAGCTTTAACTTCATTGCAAATGGCAAAAAATCGGCGATTAAAGTTTAAACTCGGACCTGGGTTGCATCGAATGTTGGATATCTATCGATCTCTATTCGACGAATGAAAATGTACAAAGTTGCCTAATTTTAAATGTAATAAAATTGCAGTGTTGTACTACAACAAAAAATCCCACAGTTTTGTCCGACTGAACTAGTGTTTGTTAAATAGTTTCTTAAAGTAATACTTAAAATATTAATATGATTTTTTTAAGTGGTTTAAGCAGACGAGTAAAATAATAATAGGAACATGTTTATGATACTAGTACAGCAGTACAAAACACTCCGATTAATGAATCCATCTTATGCGAGCATTGGAGAACAGGCTTATATAAGATAACAGCATTTTCTGTATAACAAAACAATTTTCACACACGTGAAAGCTCCAAATAGATGAAAACAACGCTACAGCTCATTATCAAGTCAAGCGATCGCTGTAGGTGATTCAAATGACTTTCTATAAATATAAAACACTCCAAGATTCAATATCATTGATTTTTACCATCTGATTCCTATTGATACGCTCCTGTTTTGATATTCCATAGCCAATAAAACAAAGCTTGGGTTAAATATTGTATGCGATTATAATAATTTGTAATTAAATATTTTTGTTGAGGTGTATATTAACTTGCTTGGTGTATTAGTCAACTTAGGAAAATACAATCTTAAAAATAGTTAATATATTCACAACTACTATTATTAGACTGTTATTAAACTTAAAACTACATACCTCTTATCATATACATATTAAACCAATGTGAGCTTTCTTAACCCAGGCCTACATTTAACTCCTTTGGAATTCTAAGAGATAACTTTGGAACTCATGCTTGAATACATCGAATACTGCAGGAATTGATGAAAAACGCAATCATAGATATATATAAGTATGTAATATTAGGGTGCAACACACTGCGACCTGATGTATTGTGCTCCTTATTCTCGATGTATTTACAGCCGACTGATCACTCCAACACCTTGTAAAAAGTATAGAATGTCGGAAAGCTCCACTTACTTCCAGGTGCAAGGCCCTTGAGTTGCACAGTGCATAGCAGTTTGAGAATAGATGGATGGATATTTCATCCTTTTCCCCGCAAAATCTACATTCGACTTCCTTCGTTATTCCAATCCTACTTAGATGATGTATGAATAGGTAATGTTCAGTAATTATAAATATTATAAGTTAACGTTAATTATTATTCGTTATATTAACTTCAATAATTATCTAATTATTATATTTAGTCCGGTACTTAGCATGAAAAAATGATTTCCTTGAAATTGTTTACTAACGTCAGAGGTAATAAAATACTACAACCAATGAATAACATTTTATTTAAGGAAGAACAACATATATAATTTCTGTACACAATCTAGCGATTTCTTCTTGTATATACAAAACAATAGATACATATTCTTTGGCGAAATTATATACATAAAACAAATACAACGAACTTATTGTTTTCATCAAAAAATAATTTAAAGAGTCATTTACAGAATAGACAGAAATTAAGAAAAGGAAGAGGAAACCGCAAACGTTCACGAGATGAACAATAAATATCACGTACATACAAGGTACAAATATTACAAAAACCACATATAAAACATTTTTCTCGTATATTATTGTATAATATATAAATATTTTATTTAGATTAAATAGTATTATTAGTCATAGTCGCATATGTAGTTAGGATTAATACTCTTGAGTTGTGGTGGATTGGTATCAAAAACAATTAATTTCAACTTAAAGTTAAATTCGTGGGAAAGAGTGCAAGAATTGACGCAGGTTATTCACGAACAATAGATTCGCGGCATCCAACATATCGTTTTAATAAGGGTAGTACGGTAAGATCTGAAATTCGTTACATCTAGTTCCTGTGTAGTAAGTACGTCGGTGCGGATTAGTATAATCAATTCACATCATCGAAATACCATAATTGCACATCTAAGGAAGCGTTCAAATAACACTTGAAGGGAGTTTCTCGAATGAGGATGGCATCGCTTGGCTACCCCTTCGCCTGGGTAGAGTACCACTTCCAGGAATATTCGACACGTCAGGACAACCGTAAGATATTAGCAAATCGATTAGGTGTTTGCATGTCTGTACAGAAACGCCCATAGCATTATTTGCCGATTTTGCGGCCGCTATATTGGCGGCAGCTTTAGCGTACGCTAGGCAGGTTCGTCCCTCTTCGTCCATCGCTTTTACATTTGCGTTATGCTGAAATAAATTGGATTATGTTAGTTATTTGTTATTTGTATGATAATTGAAAATTATATGCTACCTTAAATTAAACAAATTCTTTCATTCTAACCACCAACTGTGATAAGCGGTTACATTTACATATACATATTTTATTCATAAATACACATTTCATTCTTATTACAGCAAAGTATACATCAGAAAACGTACATCACATTATTCTATTGTGCCTTAATAAACTGCCAATAGTTGATTGTTCACTCAGGTTATTAAGCGTGAATAAAAATAACTGAAATGTGGGAGCATCGAAAATAGAGGCACTTTTGTGTTTTTATCGAGCAAAACCACCACCTGTTGTTTATTTATTAAGCTGAGACCACATATTATCAGCATTGACTACAAACAAGTTACCGGTGGTAAGAAAAGGAAGATATTAGGTTTGTTCCAACCACCGATCACAGTACGATACAAGTACTTAGGTGGTGATCGTTTTCTAAGCATGCGCTAACTATGTACTACTTGCGTACGTTACAAAAATTACCGAAGGGTTGGAACGAATTCGTGACTGCTGGTGACGCCATCTGTGATAGTTTTGTGCAGTCGTATACATTTATCAACAAAAGAGGAGGAGTAGGCACCAGTAGGCACATTGCGCATGTCAATACAAACGGTACATGCTCTGGGATAGTTACTGTTGTGACGGTACAATTACTGATCCTTGTACGGCCCTATCTAAGTTGGAACAGAATTGTGATGCTGCTTTGTACGGTCATAAAACAAGTTGGAACGCCATTTTCACACTGCGCAAGTACTGTACGATAATGTTACGGTAATAAGAGGTGGTTGGAACAAACCTATTAATACTAGGAGTGGCTGTAACCTCGACAAGTTCAAAAGCGGCACGTAATTGTATAAAATAAAGCCATGGAAAGGACTTCGAAATATACATACTTCATCTTTGTGCTATTAATCGTGAAAAATGTGCGGAAGTTGGTTGCGACTGCATTTGAGTCTATGCACTTTGCAGACAGTAAGCTAATAAGCTACTATATGAATAATAATAACTAATTTAATAGTACTCTAATCTAACTGGCTAATTTTTTAGTAAGTGACTGTGATCATAATATAACGACGATATATATAATTTGAATTTTCAAATTTGCGTAACTAAAATGGTACATTTACATACATACCCGTACAAGCTTGATTAAAATTATAGATGCTATTCTAAGCATGAAGTCTAGAACTTCGTTAACGTTTTCTGTATCATTAAAATAATATTCTTGATTGCGTAGACACGATATTGAAAGTACGCAAAAATATGTAGCTTTTAATTTCTAAATTAAAATAATCACTTGAATTATGTAACTTACCCATATTAGTAATTGTACCACAGCCAAATTTCCCATCGCACATGCTAAATGCAACGGTGTTCTTAAATCTCTAGGCCCAACAGTCGTATTGACCTGCTCTGTATTAGCTTGCGCTAGGACTAGAACGATAGCTTTCATATTCGAACCACAAACAGAGTCGATAAGTTGTTGCTCTAGTGGCATCGAACTATTGGAAACAGCTAAGAATTCTTTATTTTCGTATTTTGCGCGTATCCACCTCTCCTTTTCCTCGCGAGTTGATGTAGGTGTTGGTTTGGTATGGTTTTGAATTCGATTTTCCCAAACAGAATTCGCCAATGTATTACCAATGGCTAACATAACGCTTAAATGGCCTGGTCTAAAAATAATTAATAGAATATATCACATTTGATCTTTTAACTCTATAAGATAACTTACGGCCACTCGTCTAAATCTAACGATCGAACACGGGAAATATGCGAACCTAGATTTCGATGAATTCCAGAGCACTCTATACACATAAGTACACCAAGATTTAAACTAGCCCAATCAGGATCTGTAAAAGATAAATTGTTTATAGATATACTACTAACAGTGACCAGTAAATTACTTACTGGGTGAATCACAGTCTACACAATATCCATTGCCGGAAACTCCCGATCTGATTGTCTGTATAGTGGCGGCCTCCATAGGATTATTTTGTCTTTTCCCTTTCGATGATTCATTTAATTGTAGAGAGTTTAGAATTTGTTGTTCGATAGCAGCAACCCAGTCATCTCTCTCCTCTGAACTCAAAGCTTCAAAATGCCACTGTTTGTTGTCAAGGGAGACAATATAAAATTCGTAACCGTCAGAGTCTGCAAAAACCAAGAAATTAGATAATTAGATTAAATGCATCCCCTAATAACTTACCATCATAGTCAGAATTCTTAACTCCACTACTTTTCATTCGCCTGTGCCTTTTCTTTACGTTTGGCGTCTCCGTTTTCATATCACCATTTAAGAATGAGTTGCTATTAGTTAAAACTGAACTTTCATCTCCACTTACTTGTGCATATTTCGTTCCTGGTTCTTTAACTACTTCAAAAGCTGTCAAAAGAACTTTCTCCGTTGCTCTCCTATCTTTCGCACCGCCAATCGATAAGCCTCCTAGGCCTTCATTTATGCTACTACTTCCATTAGTTCCAGCAACTGTAATAATAGACTTTGATCCTCTCGGTTTCTGTCCAGGAACTTTTACGGTAACGTATTGTAAGGATATTTCTTTTCCATGTATATCATTCATATAATCATGTAAACTTGGATGATAGGTCAGTCTTCCATCATCACAAAGGGTAACATATTTCTTCTTCCAGTCTTTGTTTAAGGGCTTGTTGCTTCTTTTATGAAGGTAACCCTGTTTCAATGGAATGGCGCGTCCACTGCCAATATCAGCACCATTCTTATGTTTGTCGTCGCCTTTTTTAGAGGGAGCAAACAAATTTGAACGTCTCCTACTTTTCCTAGACGCCGTTGGTGTCGAGCTTGGCGTCGGCAGATCTTTAGGATCTTTAGGCGGTGGTTGTGGAGGCTGCGTAGTTTGAAGATTGTCAACTGGATGTGGTGCTGCGAATTTCGTGACGTTATTATTTTCCGTTGGAACAGTTTGGAGGACAAGTTGTTGGGAAGAACCGTGACTACCTAACGTTGAAGTAGATGAATTCCACTTGTCGTCAGAGTGTCGATATAAAGGGTCAGATTTTTCTGATTGTCTGTGAAGGTGATGATTGGAAGACGATAAAGTATGAGATTGCCTTCCGCACATTTGACTAAAATTTAAGGATTCCTATAAATAAATCAAATTAGTTCATCATATTTTAATTTTGTATTTCCTGTACCTGTACCTTATGAGAGAGTGTGTGATTATGACTAGGTGACATGTGATTTCCCGTTGGCGATTGATTGATAGGTATAAAGCCATTGTTTGTGGGTACGGTAGCTAAAGGCAGGTGGTGTCTGGTGGTAGTTATCTGCGACGAATTTCCGTGAAAATGATTATTCGGAGTTGAAGGCCGCGAATTAGTTGGCGTTAAACATGTGGCTGAGGTTGATAGACGTTGTTGTACAATTTTTTGACAGGCTGAAACAAGAATTACAATTGAGACAATTGTGAAAGAATATCGTTTAGACAAATAAGATTAGATTTAGTACTGAAATAATAAAGTACAAACAATATGATAAACACCGTAAGTATTATTATTATTATAGACAATAAATATAGCAATAAGAATCTTTTAATAATGTAACAACAGTGTTAAAACCAATAAAAACATATTACTTATGTTGATTAATGACTAAATGTAGAAGCTATTTGCTCTTGCACATTTTTTATTGTTTACCGTAATTAAATACTGGTGCATACTTTTACGTATGAAGAGAATCATGTTGAACCGACTCACTCATGTCGAAAAAATGTGGGCAGACAGATATGAAAGTTGCATGAATGAAAGAGCAACTAAAGGCCAAGTTTAACACATGAGTAACGAACTTGTATGTTATCAAATGTCATTCTGTTTCATATTTAAAAAAGAGAAAGTACAGGAAGTGTTAAGCTTGAAACAGATGGTAAGTAGCATTCTCGCGATAATACCTAATTACTTTTTTAATAAGAAAGGTATTTTTAGCAATTATAGTGAATACTTGGTACTACATATTTACTATTTCTGAATTACTTCGTTTTATATACTTCTACATGTGGTACTTTTATCTAGAGTATCTATGAACAAAGAACAATGTGTACTAAATTTAACTACATAACAAAATAACAAGAAATACTAACTAATAAAAGCATTAACATATTTATATCGGAATATCAAAAAAATAAGTGTTTGAAGTGCAACAAAAACCGATATATAATGGCTAGAGTATTAACGTTATCTATTACACTTACTTTTTTGCGTGCAAGTGTTAAGGTATGTGTGTGTTTATTAATTGAAGTGGAACGATTATTGTTGTTTTAAAGTGATGCAAGGTTGAGGATTTCTTCAAATGTCAAACGGTGTTAGTAACTGTTTTACCAGCCACTGTTTGTGTTTGAACATTTCATGTTTCTCAGATATTTTCTCAAAACTATTTTTATCGTATATTTCGTATTAATTTAATATTTTCTCACAATTTTTTGTGTTTTTTTTTGTGTTACCCAGTATTTATTATATTCACATTCATTTGGAAAATTATTATGTTCGACGGCGGTTGAAAATATTTAAGAACTCCAGGAGTATAAATCATATTAACTTATTATAGTTGTTATATTGCAAACATTTGGTATTTAATAATAATAATAATAATAGCCCAACATTTAATTTTCAAATTAAGTATTTTATTTGTATGCCTTTAATAAATCTCTTACATACAATAACGCAAACACTTTCGAACTATAATTTGCCCCTATACGTGAATACGTGAATTATATTGTCGGCATGAACACGTACCAATCATAATGGTCATTAAATCATATAGCTTTGTCACAGGTTCTTGACAAACTGGTGCAAAATTATGCAAGCAAATTACGTCATGAAATTCAAGTGAGCCAGTTTAGATATCATTTTTACATTGTTACAAGTAAAATTTGCTTTTTTGATTCTAAATCGAAATATCATGTAGTTTGACTAATTCAAACTAAGCAAAACATTAAAAGAATGTGTTTGTTCAATCTTCTCTGTAAAACAACTAGGCTTAGTTCTTCTACAAAATGCACATGTATAATTATTATTTGAGACAATCAAAGAACCGCAAGTACAAACCAGTCAAGGATTTTACCATTGTCAATGTAATGGTAAAACCATTGGCTAGTTTGTATTTACGGTCTGTAGTTTTGAAGAATACTTTAGGACAGGAGCGATGACTTTAACTGAGTATTTTTAAGGCTAAAGCGGGTATTTGTTCGTATTACGTGTAGTGGTTTTCTCGTATTTACTGGTGCTTCTTAAAAAGCCTATCTCATGTGCTATTCCATCCGAAAAGGATTTCCGTGGACGTTTGCCAGGATTTCAGGCTCTATAACATCTATATATCTCATATCCATCTATAATTTTATCGGAGAACAATCTCAAAATCAATTGTTATTAATATGGGTATATACCTAGTAAACTTATGAACATAGCGGAAGTATCCAGCAACAGTAACGATAAACGATATCCAGCAACCAAAAGCTAATAATATTGGTATCTATGTATACCAAGGCAGTAGTACTTGCGACACACTGTGATATCAACGTAAGTAACTTTTGTAAAGTAACCAATGGTTGCAACTTACAATACAAAAATTCGTGCAAAGGTCCATTGTATTAAAATTAGTACTAATAATTACAAGTATGAGTGCATTTCCTTATAATAGCAGCAAATATGAGAAGAAATATTGTTTTGTGTCGAAGACGACAAATGACTACAACTCAAAATAGTTTCGTGGAGTCAAGACAGAATAATTACATTACTATTAAGTTCCTACAGCCCCTACGGTGGTGGTGAGAAATATAAGTAATGTCAGTGTTGTTTGTGATGGGTTTGTTTACAATGATTTATAAATATTTCATATTTCTTAAAAAAACATTACGGCAAGGGTGGTGGAGGTAAATAATGAACGATTTAAATAAAGTGTCACACAAAGATATTTATTTTATTTTTGAAAATCACATCACTCGAGATATTCATTGCTTACTAGTAGCCTACTAACAAGCTAGCATGATATAAATTACATATCATAAGAAACTAATCATTTTTCGTCCGCTAATCTATAATTGAATCTTAATATCGTCCTGCAAATTGCTTGAACTCCTCTTAACAAAGATGATCATATAGAAGGTAATTAATATCTTACATGAGTGACAATGATAGCTAAATAGAATAATATTTTGTTATGTAAAATTTTGTTAATCATTAGATTGTTTTCGAAATTCTCTTTCCAGCAAGACAATAAATGGAATGCAATCTAGTACCTATCTGGAATGTAATTTTTTATGTATAGCGGAAGTGTTATCACTATTTGTTCAAAACAACAAACTGAGGATCTTTTATTACGGAGATCAAGTTTCCATTTGCTAGAAACATTTGATGTAATAATAAAATTTCGTTGGTGATGATATACAGGTCTCCGTCAAAAAGTTTAGAACCACATTCGTCTTTCAGTGTCAAATATGCTAGAAATATTTTCGGCTATATTTTGAAATATAAGTATGGAGTTTTTCATGAAATTTGTTATGCGCAATCGCCATGAATTTCATATAGGGCAAACTATAGCTCCACGCTTTTAAAAATAATTTATAAGTATGAGGCTACACCTCTATTGTTGTAATTGTTACAAGTACCAATATAATATTCTGTAGCTTAAAAGCTAATATAGTACCAATCGCAACGGTTACAGCAATATACTACTACCGTCCATCAAAGTTGGTATTAAAAACAAAAATCATCTTTATAAAAAATGAAATAGAAACGAATTTCAATTTATGTCAATAGCATGTAATAATACCACTACGAATTGATGTTCAATGAATAATAAATTAGCGGTTTACAATAAAGGGAACCAGTCTAGGGGGCTGTTAAATTTTACCTGTGTTTGCTATTACATTAGGAAGAAGTTCTTATCATATTTGCTATAAATCAGTTTGTTAATCAACCATTGGCGATATGGACGTCCGTTAGTGTCTTTATGAACATATTACTTAAAAAATTCCGAAAAGATAGCCGAAAACTATGGGAAAGCGATCAGCTACTCTCACATTATATGAAGGGGGATATTCTGTACGTGAAATTGCCGAATTACTGATGAGCAAATCAATTGTACACTATACTATTCTTCGGTACCAAACCACCGGCACTATAGAAGATCGTAATCGATCAAAAGTGATAACATTGGCAGAAGATCGACGCCTTAAAGTGCTAAGCAAGCAAAACCGACAATGATAGTGCCTTAAATCGCAGCAGAAGTCACCAAGGCATGCAAGCCACCGATTTCTGTAACAACAACATTTAACAAAAGCCGGCCTTTATGGTTGGGTTGCGGTAAAAAACCACAGCCTACAACGGGCTAAAAATGTAGAAATGGGACGGCAGAAGATTGACAAAATGGTCTTTGTACAGACAAAACCAAATTCGAAATTTTCGGACAGAAGCGTAGAATGTTCGTAAGACGAATGAGAGCGGAAAAAATGTTGCGTGATTATGTTGTTCGCAGAATTAAACTGCGTTTGATATTAGGACACAACTTTGTGTTTGCGCATGATAACGACCCCAAATATACAGCACAAATTTGCAAAAAGTATTTAAAGTCTCGAAAAGAAACAAACGTTTTGTAAGTCATGCCGAGACCAGCACAGATTCCAGATTTTGTTCCCATTGAACTACTGTGGGATGAGCTTGATAGACGAATTCGAAAGGTTTGTTGAAAAAAGCATCTGTGGAACCAAATTAACAGAACACATGCCGCGAGTGGTCCAGGAAGTAATGTGTGCTAAAGGAGGCTATTTCGACGAACAAAAGGTATAGTATAGTTTTGTAATATGAATGTTTTGTTTTAATCTATAATGTTTAATTATATATTATAATTATGATTTATAATCATGACACATTGCTACACAGATATACAGATATATATTTTAAAAAGTTTTAGGTTAACTGCAACAACATATGTTTTTCTTTTCTAACGTAAAATGCGCGAAGGCATTGGTGGCAGTGAAAGTTATTACTATTTATTACATTGTCCTTTAGAAGGATCATGTTCAGATGGAGAATAAGCTTGTGAAAAATTTATTTAGACATAATTGTAGTAATCAGAAACTAATATTTTTTGTTTTGATCACGAATAGTTTCAAGATTATGGTTCATTTAAAATTAGTTATAAGTTTTAATTTGCAGTGCGTTGTGCTTGATAATGTTGCATTACCTATATATTGTTTTATCTCTACATTAGTTTAACCCTTTCGCTGCGGGAGACGTAAGATCCCGAAAATTACTTGCGGTCTTGTGGTGCGGGAGACGTACTTTTTCACCTGTAGCCATCCAATAATTTTTTATTCACATGTTGAAATTGCGGGCGGTATACAGGGCAATCCAAATTAAGTGTTCACCATTGGTAACTTTGTTATTATTAAAGATGCAAGATTGTTTAAATTAGCAAACTTGTAGTACTTTTAACGCTCTTTTAGACGGAAGAATAAAAAAAATGAGCAGCGCGTTTTCAAGTTTTTCCGAAAAATATGTTTCTTTCAATTGGAAACCCCTGTATATTATATCATTTTCTGGTAGAACTTCAATTTTTAAACAACAAATCTTATAAGAAATTTTTTACTGGGATTAAAAATACTGGAGTTATAATGAATAAACAAAAACAGTTAACACGTTGACTGCGGCGACTAAAATCCTGGTTTTAATTTCGGTGCGTTATCGGTCCCCGGAGACCGGTGCAAGAGTTTCATTCTGTGCGGCATCGGTCGCCGGGGACTTATCATCACTTCCTCAAAAATACCATCAATATATTTTTAATATAAACTATATGTGCTATGTTACAGTAGTTTTGAATTACAGAGACTTACATTGTACTACATTTGACGCCGCATCGGTGTCCGGCGAGCAATGTCGCACCAGGAGGTATTAGAAGTTTTACAAATAAATCCAAGTTATTTAGTACATAATATCGTGAATATATTAGAAAAATGCATAAATTACAAACTTTCCTACTGTTATTGGTTATTGTAGCAAACAAAAATTTCGAAAATAGCGGTTATAATTACATATAATGTGTGATGCCTCTCTCACACTAAAAACTGCGTAAAAAAAATGTTCTGCGCAAATTTTCTCATTGGCCATTCCGTTGATTACTATGATTGATTATAGATACATTTTATGCGTGTATTACAAGAATACACTTGCAAGTGCATTTGATCTTGTATAGGTCTCCAGAGACCGATATCGCATATAAGTAATAACGTTTTAAATTCAGTGCGGTTACGGTCGCCGGGGACCGATACATTTTTTTCCCTTATTTTGATTATATAAGCTTTAACATAACAATAGCTATTTATAAAATTTTTGTATGACAATTTGTTCATGAAATATAGTCTTCGCACTGAAAAAAGTTTTCGAGAAAAAGTTGCCGCACCAGTGGAAAGTATCGCATCGGTCTCCGGCGACCGATAACGCAGTCAACGTAAGTCAAGTGCATTTCTATGTATCTATAAAAACGACGATAAGTCTTTCTACCAAATGTCAAATATTAGTACAGTTTTATTACTTTTTCACTCATAAGTTTCATTGTGCTAGTTATTAATTTGACAAAAAAATGATTTTTACCCATGCAGAAAAGTGTGATATGTGAGAATCTTATTTAGTGTGCAGAAAATCATCTCAGAGGGCAAAAGAATACTACGCTGAATTATATCCACTCCGAACACAACCACATGAGCAAAATTTTCTGAGACTGTACCGAAAATTTAGAGACAATGAGTGTTTTTGCCAAAACAAGGACAAAATGGACTTTTATAATAAGCGTGCCACGGAAATTGCAGTTATCGCATATATGGAGGCCAACTGTGAGAATTCCATACTAGATATTGTCAATGAATCTGATTTGAGTCACGGTACAGGATTCTGAAGAACCACAAATTCATTCCTTATAAGTACAAACCAGTTCAATTTTTTTTGCCAGGGGATCCAGAAAGAAGAATGTTTTTTTGCCACTGGTATCTTTTGTCGCCAAAATGTAAACAACTTTCGTTATATTTTCTGGACCGATGAATCGAATATCTCAAATTCTATACAATACAAAAAATCATCATTACTGGTCAAAGGAAAATGTTTTTTTAGTACATCCAAGACCCTCACAAGTCTGTTTGTTGCGGTTTAATTGGTTCAAGGATTGTTGGTCCTCTCTTTTATGAGGACACTCTAACTGGTGAAACGTACATAGAATTTTTGACTGAAATTTTGAATAATTTCTTAGACGATCTGGATCTCATAACTAGACAAAATCTGCATTTTCAGCAGGATGCCGCACCTGCGCACAACTACAGAGGAACTCATCGACTGCTATTTTTAACACTTCATGGATAGGAACAAATTATGGTCCTATTCAGTTGCCTCCCCGATCGCCAGATTTAACGCCGCTTGATTTTTTTTATGGGGTTATTTAAAGACCCAGATTTATAAGTAAAGGTACGAAAACGTAAACGCCCTAAAGATTGCAGTTAGTGAAAACATAAACCAAATAGATGGTAGGACCATACTGAAGGCAGTTCGAGAAGTTCGGAAGCGTGTACAAAAATGTATTGAACAACAAGGTGGTATTTTTGAACATCTTCTATGAAAAAATCAGTGATTTTTATTTTCTTTTAATGATAAGTTTATGTATAAAATAAAGCTTATAAACCTTATTTAGCTGTTTTCGTTTATGCATCATAACTTCATTATTTTTAATCCCAGTAAAAAATTCCTTCTAAGATTGTTTGTTTAAAAATTAAAATTCTAGCAGAAAATGATATAATATACAAAGATTTCCATTTGAAAAAAACATGTTTCGGCAAAACTCGAAAACGCGCTGTTCATTTGTTTTTTTATTCTTTCGTCTAAAAGAGCGTTAAAAGTACTACAAGTTTGCTAATTCAAACAATCTTGCATCGTTAATAATAACAAAGTTACCAATGGTGAACACTTAATTTGGACTGCCCTGTATATCCACGAAAAGTGATTATGGTTCAACTGCGGAAAACGGACGACGAACACGCACAGGTTGTCCAATGGTGCACATAGAGCACGGAATGCAAATCCACTGCCGCAGTGAAAGGGTTAACTGTCTAATATTATCCTTCCTTGTCTAATATCCCTTAACTTTGGAAACGTAAGCCAGATCTAATTTAATGGATAAAATCCTATAAAAGGTTGTGTAGTTGTAGGGCTAAGTTTTATCTTAAAATTTCTTATGGCAAACCCAACTGATCCCACTTTGCAAATTTTCTATAACTTCGGATACATGCAGAATCCAGGTGCTTAAGAAATTCGACGCAAAAGTACATATGTACCATCACATCACATCTGCAGGGATATGCGCTTGTGGACTAGTTGCAGGAGTACAGTAATAGTCATTATACTAAACTAACGTTAAATTGACGAAATACTTGAACAAAATGGATTACTTCAACATAGTTTATTTCTCGACAAGACTACACAAATCTGCAAAATCAGGAAGAAAATTATAACTATTTATTGCATTGCACAATCTACCCTGCAAATTAAGATTTTGAAGTAATGGATTTTGTAATAGGTGAAATATCTAGCCTACATAGATTGAAGCTTTCATAGGCATCAAAATATTTCAGCAATTTAAGAAAGAGGAGATCATACTGTTCTATTGTATAACGCACTAACGCAACAAATCATTTAGTCAATCAAATACAACTATCTTATTTTTCTTAAATTGACAGAGAAATAGTTATAAGAGCAATTTGTGTGCGATAAGCTATTATGCTAAATCAAAACACAACATTACATTAAATAATTGATTCCAGATAAATTAATTAACTAATTGTAAGTTTAAATTAGTCAATTTCATCTAGTCTTTAGCTCCTTGATATACATACATTATTTCTGTCAGAGTAAACGTCTTCACAATACAAGAGTTGTTTAAGAGATAGACACGGTAACTTGAAAGCAAGATGAAACACGCTTATAGTCCATTTTATAGTACACTTCGATCTACAGGAGCAACATAATCAAAAATTTGCTTCATTAATCTAATAGATTGTTGCGATTAATGTTTTGTATCATTTTTTCCAAATTTACAAAAGAATTAACGACACTGCCATTATAGACTCACAATCGAAGTAATGGTAACGCAATTTATCAGTCACGCTTTCCTTAGATAAGCACGTGTATGTAATGAAATTTAATGACGTACCGAGAGCATTACTTCTATTTAATGCTGGTGTCTACTAATTATGCAAAGACATGTTTGAATTACGATTGGTAAATATAGCGGAAGAATAAGAGAAAGCGGGATAAGATTTTGTATTCCTCAACTTTCAATTTGTTATAGTATTGGCAATATTTCTATATTAATTCTTACATACAATGTCACAATTATTTCATCGGAAGGTTTAATACTTAAGGAAGCACATACACCAAGATTATTTATTATTATTATTTTAGTAAGATGCGCCCGGAGTTAGGTTAAAATTGAATCCATTCTCTTTTGTAATAAGTATATACAGAACTAAAACTTACGTCGAAATTTCCTGAAAATCCTACTATTACTCAATCTCTTCTTTAAACCTTTAAAACTAAGACATTTACACTCCATGTTAGCGATAAGTTTAGCACGAAAAGTTCACTATTATAACATCTCTATTTCTAACTATAATACACTAAACAGACGGCGACAAGGTAGGAAATATGAATTAACTGAGAACTAAGGAACGATTGCGAACTGGTCAAGCGTGAGAACACCGTCGTTAAGACCGAACGCTTCAAACGCTGCGTGCATTCCGTAGGTCCCGAAGTGAACTGTAGTTGATCCGCCTTATTACCTACGCGTGATACTTTAAAAAATGCAAGACACGACCAGTTTGAGGACGGGAAGTTGGTAGAAACGCGCCGGCAGCGTTACGGATGAAATTTATGCATATAAGGTATCAAGTGCGGCCAGATTAAGAGCCACGGGAGGAAGAACATGGCCTTGCTGATGTCTGGATGCAACAGATTGCACGTGGGCATCAAGAATAGAGCAACCTGTTTTGGTCGACAAGTAGGTGGGAGTGCAGGTATAATAACTACGATGTATCCACATATAAATGGACATACGTCCAGATTAACGGCTCTCGTTTAAGTCTTTTACTTCGTTCAAGGGACTAAAATAAGCGTTGCAAATTTTATTACCGAGATATTTGCGGCTTTAAAATAGCTCCTTAAGCAAAGCGATTCAACATTTCGGTACTACCGTAGGCAATAAAAAGCAGAGAGCTAATTGCTAATCTGGTAGTAGGTAAGTAAATATTCGTACACAAAACAGCTTCCCACTTATGTTGTTATAATGTAAATGATCAATGTTTGTTTCCAGTTGGAACCTTCGAAGCATTTTTATTTGATATGCTAAATGAATATTTTGATTGTTGTGTAATTCAAATGAAAGAAATCTAACAATTAATATAAATACATAGTCAATGGATGAATGCTTGAATGGTTAGTGTCACTAAAAGACCATTTTAGGGAATTGTACACGCCATGCAATTGACCATATTTTAAGATCCTAAAAACTTCAACTACAGAATAAAAAAGAAAATATAAAGCAAAATAAAAACAAGAAAGAAAAGAGTAAGAGTACTTTGCCATCTCCTAGTAAAGTAGTCCATCTTGAATTTATATTTTGAACATTCTAAGGTACCTAAAGCGGAATATCGAAGTATTGATTTACTCTAATTCTTATTATAACAGAAAAACAAACCATTGCCTATTATTTTGTGTGTTATGGGCAGCCGTCAGAAGTATATGTACCGTGTTTAACAATTTGAGACATTTGAATCGTACACGATTGTTTTGTCTTGGAAAGACCGATGGTGCTTTTACAAGATATATAGATGAAAAGATAGGATATTATTCATTTATTCAATTGGAATTTTGTCATCAACTTGCTACCATCAGTTTCAAAAAATTCTAAACATAAAACATCTTGGATATTACTTTCTTCAAAGAATAAGTAAAATTTCGATCAAAGCATACATACGTAAATTTGCAGAAAAATAAAGTTGGGTTTCCAGAAAATTTTCGTAATTTTGTAGACACTACGTTACATTTTCAACAGGTATATA
Organism: Popillia japonica; assembly: GCA_004785975.1. NCBI lineage: Eukaryota > Metazoa > Arthropoda > Insecta > Coleoptera > Scarabaeidae > Popillia > Popillia japonica. The sequence goes on along the minus strand of SMLS01065803.1, from coordinate 42,250 downwards.
GCTGACAGAGATCCAAGAGCTCAAAAAGAACAATCATCAAATGTGGAAAAAGAAGTCATCTAGGATAGTAAAATCTGATGATCTTGGCTGGAACTCAGGTTCACAACGTAAGCTGATCAGATGATCGCCAAAAAATTGTCGTAAATAAGTCGTATATATGCGAAATATCCTTATTGCAGCTCGTCTTCGTGAAGTTAGTTTACGAAGGGTTCTAAGATACTGTCTTGATACTTTTGGTCATTGATGATTGAAGATTATCATCAATTATTATTATGATCATCGTCTGCGAGGAAGATACCAGTGGAAAAGCATCGATTTCATGATCCAAACCTGCAGCTTGCAACAGCTGACAATATATTTAAATTATTTAATAAAGAAAATAAATCAACAGGCACACAATAATAGAAACGATTCCTCATAAAAATCCTAAAATAAGTCAAGTGCATGAGATGATGAAGTTGCAATCCAAATGCCGCGTTGTTTGACTGATACTGACAATTGTAGGCAAACAAAAATAGAAGCTGGAGTATGTGAACATTTTTAATGCTTACGTTATATGAAAATGTGGTAACTACATACATATGTGAAATACTAGAGGCCAAAATTTAAAAAAAGGAGACGACCTAAGTCTACCAGTTATAAATGTAGACTAAAAAACCAGACTTTGACAAAATGTAAAAAACTAATACCGACTACATATCTCGACCTCTTATGCGGTATTCGTGAAGATCAATGAGATATGCGTTAATGGTTAATCAGATAAGAAAACCGACATGCAGCATTTGCTTAAATATGGAGTACATACTTAGGCGACCCTATCTAGTAAGTTTATAGTACATATAATAACGTAGGAGTATTTATGAGGACACACTATGTACGAGACAAATTGCAGCAGTTTATAATGCCTATGCTGTATTTTATCAAGAAAATATGAAATTTCATCTTAAATGTATTCTCGTATGTATATACATACTGACTGACTCACCATCTTGAAAGACTCGTTCCACGTTGAGGCCGTATGTAGCACAAGTCTCGTAGTAAGAACACCTTTTTAAATCGTTGGCTAACTTTCGTGCGCGGGTGTCGTCTATCACGCGTGGACTGCTCTCACTTATCGCATCTGTAACGAAAACGTTAAATTACAACCATTTAGCGAGAAATCGGAATGCAGTTACTATTACATAAGGAGGTAAAATTATAACGATAAAATATATTTTAACATTAGTAATAATTGAGTTTGGAAATGGGTCACACAACTAATTTCACGCGGTAGTTAGTATACATTACCACAGGGACAGGATTCACCTGTTAACATGAAATTCGCATCTGCAAACAAAAGATGATCAATGTTACAGAGTTGTGTTGACGCTAATACGACAATGGTAACATGTACCCATTGGTTGGTACTAATATAATAAAATGAAATATTAACACAGATGGGGACTATATTAGAATGCATATTAAAGTACAAATCCAAGATGTTCGTCTGTCAACACTACATGCTATAAATCTCTTTAGTCCATAAAATTTTTGATTGCCTTTTTTACACTACCACCGACAGCCAAATTTTTGCGTCGAACATTATGCAAATTTATTTCGATGGATATATAATATAGGAGCCATAAATTCTCGGCCTGGCAGGTATCTGCCTATACAGGGTGTCTATATATATACAATGCCTTCACTAAAGATCGTAACTCACGTGATCTGTTGCAATATTCGTTGCATAAATTTGGATTGGCAATGCTGCAAATAATAAATAACTAAGTAACCACATTTTGTTATGATAGTTTTGTATATTGTGTTGCTTAGATTTTGTTTTATATTACTTTTATATTTACTTCGCGTTTAATAAGTCTGTTGGTCAGTTCTTTTAAGAGCGATTGAATATAGTTTCGCTTTTGTGAACGAATAAAATGACTGAATTTTAGGTTATAACCTCCAAAATGGCAGTTACCACGCCGAACACGATGGATTCATTTTAGTGGCGCATTACAGAAGTGCAACACAATGCCGAAGGCAATACATTGGAGTTATTCACTTCCAATTGTGTAGACCAATTCATACAACACTTCCCAGAGTTTAACTTTGATTATGACTCGACATCGCAGACACATCGCATTGAGGATAAACATTGTATTTGGACAGGAAAATCGACTGGCAGGCCCACCAAATTAACCGAGGATGTTATAGAGGGCATTCGACATCAAGTAGAATACAACCCTAATAAATCAGTTGCAAAACTTTCCCAACAAACAGGTGAATGATGATCTCCCCGATTTAACATTTCTTAGTCATGACGCATAGTTTCATTTGACAGGATATGTAAATTCGCAAAATCATAGAACTTGGGCTACAGATAATTCACATCAACTGGTAGAAACAGCATTACATCCTTTAAAAGTAGGAAAATGGATGGGAATGTCGAGAAGAAGAATTATTGGAACAATTCTCTTTTACATTCATCACTACAAGATATCGAGAAATATTAAATGAATTTTTCTATCAATTGCATGCCGATGAATTGTAAAATGGCTGGTTTCAGCAAGATAATGCACCTGCCCACACAGCCAGAGACACACACAAGTATTTAAGTGAATTTTACGACGATAGACTGTGTAATTTATGGCCTCCGTGTTCTCCTGATCGGATGATTTCTATTTATTTGGGTATTTGAAAAATAGGATATATAAAAATAGACTGCATAATCTACAAGAATTAGAAGCAGCAATTCTGCATGAAATAAATAACATTACTCAGAATGATTTGCACAATGTTCTTGAAAATTTAAAAGGTAGAGTGAAAATTTGTTTACAGCAAAATGTTCATCACTTCTAACATTTATTATAAAAAGGTTAACAAAAATTCATGTTTTAACTGTGTATATTGTGAAAAACTTTTACTGCATTAGCTACTCATAAAATATGTTTCTACAGATGCAAAATTGCCAATTTTTTCATTATAATTTGGAAGTAAAATTTATGCTATTAAAATGGTACTAGTGTTACATACTAGTGCTTTAATTAAATAAACATATGTACAACTAAAATTTATTTTTATTATTCCTAGAAATTACTTACGTTTCAACTAAAGTAAATTTTTAACTAATTTCTGTCGAACTATTTTCAATTAACGATCTTGTTTGCAGTACTACCTATCCGTCATGTTGGTTGCATATGTGTCATGTTACAACAATTAATGAACAAAAACTTGAAAAAAAACGAACAAAAAACTGAAAACTAGAACAGTAGTCATTTTTAGTAGAGTCAGTTAACGTTGGGCAAGAGGCTATATGCCGAAATCTTTCGGTTTACAGCAGGAAATTTTTGAAGGTAATGAGTAGTCCAAATGAAGTGATTCCAATTAGATAACCAATATCTCGCGTTTTGTTTCTATTCTCCGTCATCAACGTCGTCTCGGATATATTTGTAGTTGGCTGTGCGGAGAAAACCTGAACGCGATTTTAGAGTCCATTAACAAAGAAGATGGACAGTGATTCTATTTAGTTATTAACGTTATCACATAGGCACATACATATGTACATATATATAAGTAGCTATAATACATTATATACGCACTTTGGAACATGGAAATTGATTGGGAAATAATAATTTTATATTAACTAAATCGTTTAAATTTACCGACTAAAATATTAAACCACATTATTTTTCGGAGAGAGCGAATCTTAAGACAACTGTATTTTATTAATTTAATATTTTTATGGGTAGTTTGAATTTCGCAACATAATCTGAATATGGCACACATTTACCTTGCGTCCCAACGAGAATTACTGGAATTTCTGCAGAATTGCGATAATGCGACATTTTAGTATAATAGTTGTAGATAGCGTTGAAAGAGGCCTCGTTTTCCAAGCTGAAGACGAAGATGACGGCATCAACCCAGGCAGTGAACTGAAATAAAAAAAAGAGTAGTACATACAACGAATTTAAAATGTCTATATAAACTGATTTTATAAAATGTGCACGTTTCGTCATGAAAGATCGTTGCTCTGTGTCGGAGAAGCTTGTGTTCACAATTAAGTAGGTGGGTGTACATAAAAACATCAAACGGCTTTGAAGGAAAATTCTTGTACCGTTTTTAAAACCTGGAGGATCCTAGAAAATGTACTAAAACGAAAGCAACGATTCAATTCAGAATTGTGTGTAAAATACGTGAATATATTTATTAAAGGAGAGACTAAAAACTGCATGTATTTCTTCACAAACTTTGTGTGTGATATCGAGTTTGCTATCTTAAAAATCTAGGGTATTCGCATTTATTTCTTTTCTTTATTTATGCAGCAATTGATTTCTAATTAAGTACATATTTAGTACCAATAACCAGCATCACTTGTTTTTTTTTCTATTGCCTACATACATGTTTCCAAGTTAGTTAGCTACAATAATTGCCAATTACAGATAATTAATAGATATCGTTTTTTAGCTACAGAAACATTTCCTTTTACTATACTCACTGAGACCACCCAAAAAATAGAATAAAATAAATTTGTTTTACTCGAATTAATTAATGTGTAGATAAATTACTATATATTAAACTTTTGCTATGACAATAATCACTTGTGTGGGCGCTGCTTCAGTTATTTGCATTAATAGCATCTCTATAGGTGGATCTGCATGAAAGCGCACTTAAAAAGGTACATAGATAGATCAATAGATATATTCTGTACTGATCATGTTGAACAAGATATAGGATATAAGATACAATAATAATAATAAAGATACATATAAACAGTGATAAATACAAAAGTATGAATCACAAAATTATAATAAATTTAACACAACATAAAATATGTAATTAAATATATAGACTTATGTAATAGGCACACTATATGTAATTGATCAAACCCTATCACAATGTCCAGAGTCGACTTCGTGTTCGCCAAAAAATTCCTCCAGAGAATAGTAGTTCTTGTCATCAAGAAATATATTTAGACGTGACCTAAACTTAAGCCTCTAGATCTGTTTTATATTATTAGGCAGTGTATTATACATTTTAATACGCAAACGAATGTGGGATCCATAAAACTTACTGGATCTGGAAAAATCGCATCTAATAAAGTCTGAGGGTCGTGTGTTATACATAGGTGTGACTGCACGAGTTCGTTTGAAATTGTTTCAGATTATTGTGAATGTAGGATGCCACTAGTTGAATATACACATAAATAGTAAACTGTTGAAGTTTCCAATGATTCGGTACGTCTGAGATATGACTGCAGATTATGCGTACAGCCTTCTTCTACAGTACCAGTATTGCTGTCAACTTGGAGGTACTACCCCAAAGTACATAATAATTTATTTTTAATGTACTACTATCGCAGGTTTCTTTTATTTTTCTAATAGCGTACAACTACTCGTACTACAAATGAATTAATGTGGGCATAATTCACGTCCTAACAACTTTTTTAATGTAGTTACGATATAATATATGTACATAGAAGTTGTTATAATTCTGGTACACTCTTTTCAAAATTGTAAAGACACCTATTCCATACAGTATACAAACTTAAACACTGAAGTAGTCGATTTTTTAGGTGTGGTCAGTCTTTGCCCTTCTGTAACTTAACTATCCCGTTTGAGTGCTATTAAATACTTGAAGCGCCTAATAATGCGTACTGGTAATATCACAATCATTTAGAATGTTATGAATAGCTCGAAGGTTATGCTGATAGAATTATATTTAATGTAAAGAGGAGAGAAAATATTAAACAAATTATCGGAATATATAAAAATCTGACGATGGAACAAGCTAGAAATTGGCATATCCTTTGGGCAGCTCACAAGTTCACTTAACACCCTTAAGTCTACAGCACAGTTTGTCTCGGAACTGTTTTCGAAATCGAAATTTTAAAATCAATTCCTGTAGTATTGTTTTATTTCTAATAATAAACACTGAAACATTTTAAAGGGATTTTTATTAAGAAATACCAAAATACACTGGCGAGCATATGATTTTTGAATTACACTTTCGAGTATAAAATTAGGGTCACCCCGTATTTTGAAGAAATTCTTTTTGTTTTCGGAACTTTTTCGGTTGTAAAACAGTTTACTAACTTTATGCAATTGTTTTGTCGTGTTTGCGTAAACAAGAAAACCTTTTTGTTTTTTTTTTCAAACTTTTGGTGATTTAAGTAAAGTTTGATAAAAACAAGGTCCCTCTACTGCATTCCTAAAAACCATTATCAGCATATTTTTGGGGTCTATGGTTTTATGTGTCAATTGCAAATTGTTTCTATAGTTGCATCATAATTGTCAGTGTATTACAATGAGAGAAACTGGTCTGCTCACTCGAAGATCTGGTTCAGGACGAGGCAGGACTACAACAGCTAGAGATGTTCGCTTTCTCGTTTTTAATGCGCTGAGAAATCGAACAGTCCCAGCAGTTTCCCTTCGAAATCATCTACAAGAAGTGAGAAATGTAAACATAAGTGAGTGGACAGTTCGGAGGCGACTCCATTCTGCTGGATTATCTTCTCGAACAAGAGCTACCGGATCGCCGCTTTCCTGTGAACATCGAATTGCTAGGTTGAATTTTGCACGGATTGGACTCGCGTATTGTTTTCCGATGAATCGTGGGCTCAGATAGACGTGTTAGAGGGTGACGACGTCAAAGCGAGAGATATGCTCAAGCATGTATTGCCGAACGACTTCCATTTGGTGGAGGTTCAGTTATGGCTTGGGGAGGCATATCTTTGACGCTCGCAGGGAGTTAGTCTTTATCGAGAATGGGACGCTGAATGCGGATAGATACCTGATACAGGTTCTAGAAGACCGTGTTATACCGTTCATGGTTGTTGTAGGTGACGACGCAACCATCATGCATGATAATGCACGGCCCCACACTGCTCGGATGGTTACTGAATATCTTGACGGGGTTCAAATGACACGATTTGCTTGGCCTGCTCGCAGTCCGGATATGAATCCAATTGAACATGTTTGGGAGGAGATGAGGAAACGTTTACGAAGGCATATACCGGCCCCGAAAAATTCTGGAGAGCATTGTGACATACTGGTGCAGGAATGGGACATTCTTTCGCCGAATGTGATCCAAATTCTAATCCAAAGCATGCCTCGTCGTTTGCAAGCTGTTATCACTGCCAAAGGAGGAAATACTCGCTAATAAAGTCTTTAAAATTTCTTTTGTTTCAACGAAAAGTATATTGCACTAAAATTGTTCATTTCCATTACTTTTAATAAACGTTGAAAAACCACAATTTTTTTTTTGTTCACGCAAACACGACAAAACAATCGCATAAAGTTAGTAAACTATGTTACAACCGAAAAAGTTCCGAAAACCAAAAGAATTTCTTCAAAATACGGGGTGACACTAATTTTATGCTCGCAGTGTAATTCAAAAATCATATAAAGGAGGATATCGTTTTGCTCATGTACATATGTAGGTATATCTGTTATAACTTTAGCTACGGTCACTTATTAAATAGTATCGTGTATACTTTTGTACTAATATTAATGTCTAACAGTAACAAAGAAGTCGGCCTAACCTGACTATTGTAAAGCTATTGCACATTAACCAATTTAGGACTTAGAAACCGTTGCAAATAAACCAACCAAATTTGTAATGATCAAATTATATTTATTTTAGAAATAACTCACTACAAGGGTAGCGGATTTTGCATCTGTTCCCTATAGTAGCCGTAATATTAATAGTACCTAGTTCCCAATCAAAAATATTGCTGTTTCGTTTAACTTTTATTAACGAGATATACATATAGATTAGTCTTCTCTGTTAATTTAAGGGCGTTTTATTTTATTACTATTTATACCTTCAAATAAGTATGATAATAATAATACAAATGTCGTGTGAAATTAATGACATACATACATATAAGCTAAAATATTAAAGTTAAATCTTCATATTCTCTTGTACAAAAACAAGCTGGCAAAACGGCCGTTACCTCTACACCGACACAAGCGTCACGCTTGACGTAACTTTACACTCGTGTAGGAAGAAGGAAGATATGTTTCGCCGACTAATTTCCTCTTGGCACGAGACAAAGATAATAAAATAGGAAGTATAAGGTTGCTAATGTGTCGACGTTACGTCCGTGGAATCACAATTGTGCAAGGCTAAAGAACAAAGCATTTTATCCGATATCATCTTACGCCTTTTTCTTTATCTACGTCGAAGTACAAGCGTATAATACACTAAACGCTCATCGAATCTGTTAATGTGTGAGTACCATACTCACTTTCCTTTTCTGAATGTTAAGCGAGTCATATCCCATAAGTGTGCTCTCATCGTTGAAAACCTGCTCTTTCACGTTAAGACAATCTTGGAAAGAAAGAAGATAAACTGAAACCGTTTTCGCTTAATTGCCATTTAAAGGAAGTAAAATCGTGCTTTCACAACTTACATATATCGCACGTTACCGCGTTACTGACTATTCAAGTGATAACTTTTACAACAGTTCAGTGAAATTACTTTCGATAGTTTTATTTTACTTTATATTAAATCGATCTCTTCATTTTCAGGATTTGACAATAACTCAGTTTGTATGTGCGTTTAATTTCTTCTTAAACAGAAATAACAGAAAAAGAATAAATAATAACTATCTCACTTTCGTATCATAAATGATATTCAGTTGATGATAATCACTTTTGAAACATTTGATTATAGTTGGAAAAGTTTTCAAGTACAATTGAACACTAATACCTCCTTTTCTTTATAACCATTCTATATAAGGCTTTTTTACTTACATACTTCTTTAACTAAACTGGGGAAGTGAATTTCCTACATGATTACCATTCCAATCAGTTTAGCTTATTTAGGGGTGACGTTCAAAATATAAAAGCTGATGCTAAGTGAAATTAAACTATTGCAAACAGTAGTGGTTAACGAATGAGCACAACTGCAGCACAACTGTAAATGATTGGGCGACAATAGTTTTTATATTAGAGAAATAAATTAGAAGAATAGTATTACAGTTACGGGCGAAAACAGACATTTAACTATTACTCTAGGTGTGGAGTCACTGGTAAAACCCGCCACCACTCCTACTTTCGCTAAGTGTTGGCGTACATAACCAGGTCTAAACCAGGTAAGCTGTTGCCAAAACCAGGTATGTACGCTGTTCTCAAACCCAAGTAAGCTGTTGCCAACACACCTGTAATTACCACCTGCCGCCGGATTACCTGGATTTGGCAATAGCTTACTTGGTTTAGACCTGGTTATGCTCGCCAATATCTAACGAAGGTAGAAGTGGTGGGGGATGTCCCAAATGAACTCATACTTCCTTGCATGTAGTGACGATAAAGAATCAACAAAAGCAAAGTGTTACTGCAAAAAGCTATTTAAACTTTTTCGAACGGCTAGTCATAATGAGCGAAACAAATTCAAGATAAAGAGAAACAAGAAATTCGAAACTATGTATTTATTTCTTCACTTATCAAAGTATTTCATATTTCTTGGAAAAATAAATATATTAAAATAAATTATATATTTGCAATGCGTCCCTCTCACTAATGTGTGCCTAAAAATGGCAAAAAAAGATTTGTTATTGAATTCACTCTCCGAATATTTCACTGCCAAGTGTTTGTGGTATATGTCATGACAAGTAGTTATCTTTACTTCATATAATATCACATCAATTGTATTTCCATTTCTAATTTGGAAAAAAAAATGGTTTCACGCATTATTTAAAATAGCAATTATTGTTACTTATACTTTGTTTGAGAGTCCAAGTAAAATTTTTGCCAAGCTGTAATGTTAGCTTCCTGGTGTCTTGTAATAGCCCGGTCTTCTTTCGAGAATGCATTATAGCTTTTCTCACTAACTTTGCATAATTAGAATATTCCTTGTAATATGTTTTTATTCAACATAATTCAGATCAACTGAAATAAGTTTTTTCACTGTTAAATTATAAAGTATAAATTAAGGAATCCCACACTGCCTTCGTTTCTGACTTAACCATAAAATTGCGAACACTTCTTGTATTTTAGAAAAATATTCGGTTTGAGGTCAGAATATAATTATTATGATCTAACTTGATTGTAATGGAATCACAAAAAAAAGAAAAAAGCATACGTAATACGTAATACCTGCTATAAAGAAAAAATAAGTTTAACGCATTTATAATCGGATATCGTTTAAGTTTGTTAGATCATAATAAACTTGTTGAAATTAAGTTAAGAATATAACTACTACATGTGCCTAATCAGTAGTCAAAGGAAATCAAACAGAAAAGTGGAATTAGTAACTAATATACAGTATAGACTTTTGTAATGGAGAAGCTGGAATAACACTAGCGTTCCAGTAATCAATACACAAACAAATTTCTTAATAATTAGAAAATTAGAAATTTTAAACAAATGCAATTTACAAATATTTTGGTTCATTTAATCGAACTATAGTTGCAGTAACATTTAACAGAGGAATCTGTTAGATAAAAATTGATATTTGTGAAAACACTTACGATCTTTGTGATAGAAAATCTGAATCAGTCACTTTGAAATTTATCGATGCGATGGAACCAACATAAAAAATATTGGAGTAAGTACCATCCTTTGAGGATCTTGAACCAGCACTGAACCGGCGAAGACCGCGCGAGCATCTACGGCGTCTCGATGCCACTGCTTTCCCGCCGTCGGTAGCTAGACGCCGTCTCTTTCCTTCTTGTTTATGCGAAGCCGAACGGTAGAGAAACCCTTGTGCAATCGATAATACATCGTGCATAGACCGATGGACGGATGCGTGAATACACGTACACAAAAGCTGGAAAGAGATGCACGAGGAAAGGGTGCAACTCGTGCAGCAGCACATACGCACCCGATAATGATGAAGTATTATGAAAACAAAGCAGGATTCTATAGAAAAAAAAACTTGCCGCGGGATAGGGATTGGCTGAAGTAGATTTTCCTACTGGTACTCCTAGTGGTAGAATGAATTTTCAAATCAGATAAAATATTGCGCAGTGTAATTGGATAACTATATGGTATGATAAAAATATAACGATATGAAATAGTATGTTTCTAAATTATACATAAAATAGATGATTACATTTTATAATTATGCAAGTTGATAAGATACATTATTTGAACTCCCATTTAATTTAGATTTACACTATATAATGTAATATCTATTTTAGATGAAGCCACAAATGGTATACATTTGCTTAAAAAAGCAATTCATTTACGAGGTCAAATATCCTACACTAATAAATAGGAGCTACGAGTATTTACAGAAAATCGGTTGAATATTGTTATGGACGAAGATAAACTCTCTCACAAAAGTCGTTTCTGTCTAACAATAAAGCTATTTGTTGATCCTCTAGACTATAGTAATTTATTATATAATATTTATTTGCACGCAATGTTATATAGTGTGTCCCCGGATGGAGTTGGAGAGGAAAAAACCTTTATTATTAATTTTACAGCAAAAAGTCGTTCTTTAGAAAAAGTTCTGCTTGTTGAGTAGATAAGTTAACCATCGAAAAATTTAAGATTAAATATACAGAATGTACACAAATTAAGATAACATGAAAATGCTTCAACAGAAAAGTATCATTTATTGCATTTTAGAGTTTATTGTTAACAGAAAAAGTTCTTTAGCAACATAAAATTAGTTTAAATACAAATTTTAAGTCTAAAGTTTGACTATTATGATTGTATCGTTGTAACTTTAATTGAGAGAACGTGTTATTTGGAAATTAATGTAGATAACCATAATTAATCTTTGCGATCAAAGGTTGTTGTATTGTCTAATAATATTGAACTGTCAAACGTCGTCAATTGTAGAATGGTCAGTTATTTTTCGTTGGACTTGCAAAATGTTAACTGTCGAAGAACGTATTTATTTGATTAAATGTTATGGATTTGGAAGCGTATCTTATCGATACGCTATAGATATGTTTCATGAAAACTTCATTCAAATGGTCACATTTCATCACAAAACAGTCGCTATTGGGCTTTTCATAATCCAAACTACGCCATTCAAAAACGAAGTCAACGTTATAAAAGGGTAAATGTTTGGTGCGGAATTTTTTACGAAAACAATCGTTGGACCATACTTTATGGAAGAGAATTTGAATCAACATGTTTATGTGCGTTTTTTAGAAGCCGCTAGAAATGCGGCGTAACATGTTCTGGCAAGACGGATGCCCTGCTCATGCGACGCCTTTGGTCCGGCAATTGTTGACAGATCAGTTCGAAGAAAGATGGATGGGAAGATTAGGACCAATAAATTTTCCTGCTAGATCACCTGACCTGACACCTCTTGTTTTTTTTTTTGGTAGGGTATTTTAAAGCAAAAAGTTTACGCAAATGACCTGCCGCATGACCGGGAAATACTAAAAGCACGAATACAGGATGTAGTAAATAAGATAAGTTTATGGTGAATTTATTAAAAGGGCGGAGGTATGTGTGGAAGTTGGAGGTGGCCTTGTAGAGTAATTTTTGTTGACTTTGATGAATTAAACTTTGTACTTAAACCATAAAATATGCAATAAATGGTACTCTTCTGTTGAAGCATTTTCATGTTATCTTAATTTGTGGACACTCTGTATATTTAATCTGAAATTTTTCGATGGTAATCTTAATGGTAACTTATCTACTCAACAAGCAGAACTTTTTCTAAAGAATGACTTTTTGCGGTAAAATCAATAATAAAGGTTTTTTCCTCTTGTCAACTCCATCCGGGGCATACTGTAACATACGTTCATGCAACATACTTTAAATAATAAAACTCAAACATTATCAGCAATTTAGTACAACATATTTGCAATTCCGACAAGAATGTGCTTATGTAAATCTCATCCATTTTTGTTGCGGTTTCGATATCATGTGAATAGTGAAATACATTTCCCAAAGATTGCTTAGTGTATCTGGGAAAAGTAGGTATCAGCAAGTTATGTATCATGCACAAAATGAAAATTCTTTCTAATATCGTTTTCTCACATAGATTAAACAGGAAAAACTCTTTCAATTTTATGGTTTAATTAAACGTATCGTATTTTGCGCCATAACCTACATAAATAGTGTCAGTTTGCTGGTAGCCTGTATACGTACATATATCAGCATGTGAGTATGCATCAACTCTCTCTTTTGTTTTTGGTTCTGGAGTTCCCTTTCTTCAAGATGTACTAAAGTAGAAGTGAACAAAATGTTGTAAAACAATGGAGAGTCGCTTACACTGTATATCTGGCAATAGGTTCAGGCAACTCCTTCAGTTTCTCAATAACTTATTAAAAACAGATTTCTGATGAATCAAAAAATAACAGTTAGAATAGATCTGCTGTAATAACTGTCACTATCTGTCAGTGTAATAACAACCATTTGTACGATTTATTTCAAATGTTTGTAAATTTAGACATATGAAAAATAATAGTAAAAAAATAAACCTATATCTTATAATAGACGGAATATACATACATAGATTATACATAATTAGGTACCTTGGCTGCAGGAGAGATAAATTTGCTTTTCGGTGGCAGTATATGTTCGCAATTAATATTTATTATGTTTAGGTAGTATACCTGCATTAGCTTTTCCGTAAATGTCATTCATATCTCAAATATGGCTATGCTGCATCGGAAAAGCAGATTAATGGTAGTATCCATGTATTTTAAACTAATTATTAATTCCGCGGAGAACGTTCAGTACGATCTAATGGATCATATCACCCACAATTCTAATTTCAACCTAAATAAAAATGGATATTCCTTACCCAATAAAGTGATTTTCCTATCCCACTTTTCGATCATTTCATTTAAAAATTTAGCATTATATTTGCTAAATCGAATGCCTTCGGCTAATGTGAAATAGATATAAAATATTGTAACAATGATTCTTTACAATCAATGGAAATTTAATGCGAAATACTGCATTATTTAGAAACCTGATTGATAAGACTACAACTACACCGAGTAGAATTTCTTTTTTTGTTTATACCGTCGAGGCAGGGAGATTCTTTCCAAAGAGATAAACAACATTGTAAATAAGTCATTTTTGCTTTCTTAGCAACAGCAGCATGTTTACATTAGTGAACAATTAAAAACAATTATCACACCCAGACAATAATCAATATAAATATAATTAATACGATAATTTTGTAAAAATAATGCTACAATGTAGTCCGAAAGTGCACTGACAATTCTTTTATTAGTACATTCCAATATAAATTGCATCATTCTTGCGATTAACGTAAAAATAAAATAAATAAAACATTGATTTAAACTTTAATTAACTATTTATCTTTAACAGCCAAAGTATAAAAAGCCGTAATAAACCTTGGGAAGGCACACTTCTCCAGTCACCAAAGACAAGAAGCATCTTACAAAATGTTCCAAATTAAAGGAAAAGTCGCTTTACTCGTTGGACCATGCAGGGGTGTCTGCTGCGAAATAACCAGGCAACTACTGCAGAATCATGTTAGGGTAAGAAATGATTATTAATTTATTCCAATGTCGTCCATAAATAATGAAGAAATGCCATTGTTTTTCTATGTATGATGGTTTAATTTTCAGGTGGTAGTAATTGCTGAACCAATTAATGAAGTTGGTAAGATCCAAGTCCAAAAGCTTAAAGATGAATTTGGTGAAATGCGTATCTATCTGCTTCAAGTAGATATCCTCAACCCGAAGGAACTTGAAAGTATGCATTAAATATGGAGTTAGTAAATTCTTGCCAGTAAATATGTTTTAGGTGTCTACTTAACTACCATCAAATTGTTTGACCATTTGGACATCGTTATCAATAATGTTGGAACTATAGATGAAAGCGACATTGACAGGAATATGACTCTTACAACCGTAAACTACCACAGACAATTCAATTTCTTCTATATAAAAGTGTTTAATTCCAGATTACAGCAATGCGTTCCACAAAATTGGCAGTCAACGTCTACTTGCCACAACACAAATTGGGAACTGAAGGTGTTGTCATCAATGTCAACTGCGTTGTTAGTCTAGGAAACACTCCAAACTTGCTTACTGGACTTAGTGGTTTGACAGCTGGAAATCAATACGAAAGGAATAACATTAGAGTTATTAGCTTGTTCTTGGGAGTTTCTCAACCAGAAATTCTTGGGGGATTGATGACTAGTCAACTAGTTCAGACCATCAGCAACATCCCTGATCTTAGAATCCAACCAGGGTAAAACTAATTGTATTTATTTTAAGTAAGCATGTATGTATGTAGAGAATTAAATTTTTTAGACTGGAGTCTGCTGGAAGAGCTCTCATTGGAGCAATCGAACAAGGAGTCAACGGATCCTCCTGGGTCGGTGTTAGACAATCTGTTCCAGAGTCTCTCATCCAAGGAAACTGGAGCTTGAGCCAAATGAGATTGTAAAATGTTGAATCTGTTATAAAAATTATTGGAAATGATTATAATACATAGTTTGTTGCATTAAGATCTAGTTTACTTACTTTACCCAATTCCGTTCTATATAAATCAATGAAAATAGTCAAGCTAGCTCGGCATTGAAACTTGTAAGAGTTTCAGAATTAAGTATACGAAATAATGTGCGCAATTGTTCATAAAGATAATGATCGGTCAATACAAGTATCATCAAAGCGAATCAGTTAAAACCGCGTTGGCTTAATCATATAAGCCACCTCTACTGGCTATTTGTAGCATTGAATAAATCAGAGAATATGCACATAGGTTGTAATAACTACGAAACATCTGACATCTGTTTTCCACACGCATATTTGGTAACAGGTTGAAGTAAAATCCACTACAATGAAAACGATATTGTTCATAAAATTCTATGATTAGAAAGTGTTCTGCAGAAGCACCCGGGTTCACCAATTTTATATTTTCAAACGGCACCCTATCCGTTATTGGTAAAATTACTTCTTCTGTATTTTTTATACAGCTTTTTAAGTTAGTACCTAGTTTGTTTTAGGAATAATTAAATCAGATTAATGTATGATACAGCAATTATGAAAACTCTATTGATAATTGGAAATTCACAATCGGCGAGGCAGAGAATAGAGCTGCAGTTTCAAAAAAACAACATATAAAAAGGGGAACACCAGCGTTGTCCGACACGGATTTTAATGAATTTCGACTAAGGCGCCTTTGTTTCTGAGAAAATCAACGTTGGTAAACGCGTTGAATGAACGCGCTACGCCACGCTGACGGCTCGCGTTCGATTCCTGCCAATGCATTTTGTTTGTGTGGTGTTATTGTGGTTATTAACAATTATATTTCATATAAATTATTCATAAATTATACTTTTCGCTGTGGTAATTTTATTATTAAATAAATTGGAAGTAAATCTGCACTATGACGTGTATTTTGAAGTTCGAATATATGAGTGGACTTACTTGTCCTGCGATCCATTTATTACCTGCAGTTCATTTCTTGCCTAGTGTCGGTTTTTTATCTGCAGTCCGAATAAATAAATAAATAAAAATAATAAATAAATAAATTCCAAATACATGTCACAGCGCAGATTTGCTTCCAATTTATTAAAATTACGACGGCGAAAAACATCATTGATGAATAATTTGCATAAAATATAAGTGTTAATATCGTACACAATAAGATTAAAAAACATGTACTGGCAAGAACCGAACGCGAGCCACCAGCGTGGGAGGCATAGTCGTTATCTACTGCACTACAAAGGCTTGCTTGTTGAGAAACTAACAATATTGATATAAAGAAATGAACTTAGCACGTTCATTCAACGCGTTAAACAACGTTGAGTTTCTCAGAAACTAGAGCCCGTTAGGATAAAAGCTCGTACCTGGGTACTACCTATGGGAAGGTTCCTCTGTAACATAGTTGAGATTCATTAAAATTTCTGTCGGGCAGCCCTGGTGTTCTCCTTGTAAGTAATATTGCCTTCACTTAATAGGTGTAAATAGATTCATATGCAAACTTTTATAACAATTCGTTTCCAAGTAAATGCGTAGGAAAGTAGTTCAGAGATAGGCTATAGGGCATATATGTATGTATACATTTGCACAAGCAAGAGTATTATGCAGTAGAAACTTAATTCAACAAATATTTTCAGCTTTTAGCAGATAATCTGAACTTTTAAAATCAATGTTTATGTACAGTATACATACATATTATGTATGTATGAGAAAAATTCATAGATATTGCAAAAATATTTTATTGCATAAGATAAAATAAAAAGCATTATTACATTATATAAACACATTAAAAAATTAATTATAGATACACTGTATAAACTATCATTTAGTCACAAATTTCTAGATAAGGCCTTGATTATTGCGTTTCTTACAAACATTTTTATTTCAATTTCTGGCAACAAGATAAGTTGCAGGAAAAGCAACTTTCATCCTGGCAATGGCTTTCTTTGCAAAATCTGTACGAGAGTTTAAAATATGTCCAAAGAAATGAGTAGGATGGTAGTTGTATTTGGTAAAGACAAATTATTGGTTTTCAAAGTGTCTAGATCATTACCAATACTTTTCTCATTGTGATGTAAAAAATGTTTGTTCACTTCTAGAAGATAATTTCCAAATGTTAGTGGGTCTCTACACCCCTTTGTGATTAAGGAAGCAACAAAGTTTGTCTCATTCGACAAAGAAACTTTGAACTTGGGTCTTGCTATAGATAATCCATTATTTGCACTTAATGTTTAGTATTGATAGAAGATACCTTGCTTAATTATTTAAAGCTTTTTTTCTGAATACAATTCAAAATAAAAGTTACTGTATAAGAAACTCATTATGAAATTTAATTTCAATCTGAACATATTGAGAAATTCTTATTATACGAAGAAAAAAAGTAAATAACGACTGAGAGAATAATGCAAAAACGCGGAAACATTAATATAAAAAAACCACAACTATACAAGCAAATTAATTTGAAGTTTTTCCATTGCTTGGTGTTTTTGAGCCACAGCACGGTACGTACATATAACATTAGTTAAAAAATAGGGAAAATGACAGTACTAAAGTGAGCAATTACATCGATTTTGTCCTAGGAGTCGATTGCTTGCAACGTAAGAAATGTAAGGCTGATCTTACATTAATTACATTACAGGATATTTTAATTGTATTCGATTTCAGTTGCC
Organism: Popillia japonica; assembly: GCA_004785975.1. Taxonomy (NCBI): domain Eukaryota; kingdom Metazoa; phylum Arthropoda; class Insecta; order Coleoptera; family Scarabaeidae; genus Popillia; species Popillia japonica. The sequence goes on along the minus strand of SMLS01065803.1, from coordinate 24,220 downwards.
AAAGGGGTACAAATCGAATTTCGCATAAGTAAGCACTTCCTCTCACCTAGCCAGATAGCTATGTCACCATTGTTATACCGGTCGTTTTGAGTCATAGGATATTTAAACCGGGGAGGAGGTGAAGGGAGCTACGTCCCCGCCAATATTGTAGAGTACACCGTTCATAGACTCATACGCGTCCCCACTTCTTAGCGAATTTTCATACCCCTTACCTCTTCTCGGCTTTATTTATCCTATTTCTCAAAACGACCGGTATACAAACATAGTACATAGTTGAGAAGGATCTCCAAAGGTTTCCCAAATCAAAACCCAATAAATGTAAAGTTAGCCTAACTTAAATTTTACCGGTTTCTACTGGAAAAAAATTACAATGCTTTATCGTTCGGTGGCAATCAGCGCAAGGAAATCTGATTACCTCTTTCTCCTTTTTTATGTCTCGATATCAGTTTTAACAATCACTAGTAGCCGCAGGGGTTCGATATAGCGGTGACGCCGTTACGGCGCCTTTGCCATCGGCGCCGTTACCACTACCGTCGTCTGAATCAACCTGTTTAACGTGATTCGTTATTAATAAGCACCGACATGATATGAATGAGGGTTGACATAATAAATTTTTCGTTTCCACAAATTAGTTAAATTATTTAAGTATATGAGATAAAAGCACTTTGATTGATTTAATGTATGTTTGATATGTATACTTATATAAAACAAACAAAAAACACAAATGTGGACTTCTATTACAGAATAAATTCCATTATATCTAACCAACATTATTGATTAAAAAAGATATTCCATTAGTCAGCTCAAATTTGTACAGTTCTGGTATATACATGTGCACAATGTGTTCGTTCACATTTTAAGTTTGGAATTAGTTGTTAATTCTGAAAAGAACCCCGTTTAAAACATTGAGCGAGAGATAATTAGAATTCTAATATAAAAAAGGGGTAGTTTTCTGAAACGCCTTCTACAACTCCCTTTTCATACTTCTGATAAAGGGATATGTATGAATAGATTCTCCTACATAATATGGGTGGTTATAGATAGAGGAGTATATGGTTTGGGTTTACAAGAGTGATCCTGTTGTTCGATAATCTATTGGACAAAAATGGCTCTATTTTGCTATGCCTTTAACATATTATGAGTAATGTCAGCTGTAAAAATTCTATAATTCTCACTATTTTGAATTAAACATACATATTTAAAATTCGTGAGTTATTTAAAATGATTTTCTTATTAGGTATATGCATCACGTTAGGGATAAATTATTTATTTCGCTGCTCGTCGCCTTTATCCAGTATTGTCACGAGATCTTTAGAAGAGTTATTCTATAGTGGTGATATTTTCACACATTTAGATACAATAAAAGAGGCCGCGAGTTCTTCTTCCTCCACGCAATTCGGAATGATGCTTCTGGTACATACCCAAAGCCGAAACCTCCATATTTGATAATCTATTGCACACATTGCTTAGATTCTACTTGCTAATTAATCTATGTATACGAAAAAATTAATGGATGAATCAAAAGGGGATACCATAACATATTAGTTCCCGTCAGAAACTCTACCAGCAAGATGGGTAGGCAAACGGGGCCATTTAGAATGGTGTCCTAGATCTCTAGATCTGACACCATTAGGTTTTTATGGTTATGATGGTATGACATCTATTAACCCAGAGATTCCACAGAGATCCCAAAATTCTAAAAAAGCAGTCTTACAAATTTACAGATAGACTTGGGCCCGTATTGAGCCACTGGCAGAAAACTATTCAAACTCGTTGTTAAATAGTTCTTCTCAACTGCTATTTATTATGTTTTAATTACTATTAACGGATCATTGTTTTTGCATTTTTTTGTCCAATATATTCCAAACTGTTGAAAAAATGTAGAATTTAATGTAAGTTATCTGAGGGTTTAGAGTAAACACACGTGTGTTGTATTAAAAAAAGCACAATGTTATAAACTAATAAACCAATTATTCGACAATTAAAAAATAATTAAATATATTATTAATTATATATATACCTATTATACTTTAAAATAGTTATTTACGAACCAAGTGCGTGAAAATATATTTCGCGAATGAGTAGCCAGTTTATGGACACGAATTCGCGAAATGTTTCACGCACGAAGTTTGTACAATATTTTTTGTACGCGTAGGTACTTTAATAATACCTATCGTTAAATACGTTTTCATTTATGACACACTACAAATCTCTAAATTAAAAAAAATTGAGTTGACAGTATTGATTATTGAAGTGACATTTAATTTAAAATGATCAAATTCAGAAAATTCGATACAAAATTAAAACCTGTACAACATGAATTCTGATAATGAAATAGAATGTACACCCCCTGAAATTTGGGAAGCTGCCAATACTGCAATGGATAATTTATTTCCCATAAAATCATTAGGGTTAGGGATTTGTGATTTTAAAATCTCACTAAATTAATCAAGTTACAGTAAGTACCAACTTTACTTCACGCACTAGTGCTTAAAGTGGCTTTTTACGCACGCAAATCGAATAGTGAAATGTCATGTTTTGATAATCGAGTAGAAAAAATATATTTAAAAACTGCATTAAAATCCGACAGAAACACTTTGTATTTTCCAACTGGAAGCATATGTGTAGATCTCACATAGTAATAATCCAGTCATACACATACATACACTAGCGACCATACATGAGGGATTACTGGTCTAGAGGTATAATAATTCGCCCTTTCGATCTGTTTCACTTATCGTAATAAAATAGAAACTGTCTTCGTATTGAAATGGACGCTATTATAACGAAAAACGTAACAATTTTATTTAAATTAATTTATAGCCACTATTGTTGAAGTATTCTTTCGTAAATATTTATTTAAACTGGTTTGTATTATATTGTGCATGTACTAGGATGCTATATGTAGTCGAATATCTATACCATTGGGATAGTATTTCGCCCTCTATCATGTACAAAATATTAGTTCACATTTTGAAATTGGATGAGAAGGTCGTGAAGCGTGCGTTTATGGATAAGACTTAAGAAAAGTTACCTATATGATGCCAAAACAAAAAGAACAGAAAGTCCGGTAACACGTAGTGCCCTATAACTATACACAGAAAAAACAATTCCTTACAATTAATAGCACACACACTTAGCTTATCGGGAAGAGTACGGAAAATGGTGAAAAGTTATCAGACAAGTGGTACCATAGCATCACGAAGACGTTCCAGAAGACTCAAAGTGACTACACCGAGGCGTTAAGAATTACATTGATTTCTAAACAAAACAGACGCTTGACAGTTCCAGAAATTCGTGCATAGTTAAATGAAGGCAGCGCAAATTCGGCGTCGTTCACATCAGTGAAGCTGAATTGCACGGTCGAGTAGCCGCCATCAAACCATTACTACAGTTGCAGAACCGTATGAAGCGATTGGAATGGGACAAACAGCATAAAGATCGGGACATGAATATGTGGTCAAAGGTGCTATGAACGGACGAAAGCAAATTTCAAGTCTTCGGTACTATCGACGCACTTTTGTTAAAAGAAGAGCTGGTGAAAGGATGCTGCTGGAATGTGTTGCACCAACTGTTAAGCTTGGAGGTTGTTTTGTGCTCGTTTGGGATTCCTTTTCCTTTAATGGCGTCGAGGATCTGCATCGAATTGAAGGAATTTTGAAAAAAGAAAATTATCGAGACAGTTTGGAGCACTACGCTATTCTTCGGGAGTAAGATTAATTGCTGAGGGGTTTTACTTCAAGCAGGGCAATGATGCCAAACATACCCCCCGACTTAGAAAAAGTATTTGCAAGAAAAGAAAGAGAAGGTGTCCTCATAAATACATATGGTTTGGCTTCCGCAATCGCCCGACATTAATCGTTAGATAGAAATGTACGACATCACTGTGCAATATCCCAGAAGCTATTCTGGGAGCAATTAGTGAATGCCTGGTAAACTATACCAGTAGATATCCTCCAAAAACTAGTCTCACGATTGCCAATTATTTTCCAAAAAAGTATACAGTCCAAAGGCGTTTAATCTCAAGGATAATAAAATAATAAATATTTTTCCGTTGGTTGTTTTATAAAAAAAATATGTTTTTATTTGAATATATGTTTAGTTTCACAAAAAATGTAGCAATTTATAGCAATTTCCGCAGTGATCCCTCATTTTTGATCGATAGTGTACACACATATGCGTAATAGTAATCAGAGCTGTGGAAAATAGATGCACTTGCCTATATAGCCTACATCAATACATTTTGAATTGATCTTATTCAAATAGACTTCCTACTTTATGGTACTACTCGCTAAACGCGCTTTCAAGATTACATATTTACTTATATCAAACCTAATGCAACCAAAACATCCGTTTCAATTTTATTCAATTAAGAAAAGTAAGATTAAGATAGTTTTAACTTTTATCATTTCCAATTTAACTATGCTCGAGGAAAAGATTCTACTTAAAAATAGCATCAAGGTTTTCTTCCATAACCACAACATTTTGCATATTAGAACTAAATTATGTGATCTTATACTACAGTTACTTCAGAGTTATGCCCTTAGGGGTAAACCATTATTAAACATACATATGTATGTTAACATTTTGGTATCTCTTCCGAGAGTATTGGGGATTAACTGCATTACGGATTCTCCTGGTGTTCACGGTACTGCAGTCATCTATAAACGAGGCATTGGCGCTTTGTAATACACGAGCTAGTTTTGTTTGTTGAGTTTTCACGTTTGACAATAAAGTGTATGAAGTGGTGAAATAGTTGTCTTTATTTAATCAGAAGTGGGATAGCTTTAACCCGAAGTGTTAAAGTACCTACAACTTAAAGTGGCTCGTAAATTCTATGATGGATGGAGACCTTCGGTTAGAAATTGGGACAATTTTGAAGATTTGTTGACCGCATTCCCGGATGGTTTTATTATAAAACGCGTAACACGTTTACATGTATATATATATATATACTTATGAATGAATATACTGATCTATATATAAATACTAACTTGTAATTCAGGTGGACCGCCTTCATCTCTTATTAGTAACAAGTAACTTTGATTGTCAACTAGTATTTCCTTCTTGAAACGGCCGCCTTCTGGTGACTCTTCTTGCATATAAGACCCGGTCAAATAGCGATGAACTAGTGCAGATTTTCCGGAAGATAGAGAGCCAACTATACCCAACCGTAAGTCGGGCACTGAACGAGATAAGGTCCATTCTTGACTATTGACAAAAGAATCTGAAACAAAGGAAGTCTATGTTAGAACGTGTTGATATTTGTGTTATTTACATTCCCATACCAAATTAACCTAGAATTGTATATTTTTATATCTTTATTGTTTTAACAATTAACAATTCCATTGTAGTATAGTTGTTACAAGTTGGTACTATCGTTCAATATGTTAATCATAAAAAAATTTCCTATTAATGTGAATGATCATGAAACACCTGCGATAATGATTAACACTAGACGCAGAACCATTATATGTATAGTGTTATGTAGTATACTCGTTTTGCAACTAAGAAACACCCAAGACAAAGAAGACGATTTCCGAAACACAATTATTATATTTTTCTTCTTCGGGTGCTTAATATTAATTTATATTAAGAATTCATGACAGTTCATGTTTATGAGCGTTTATATTAATAATTTGGTAAAGTTGTCTGGTACTGCTTTCTTTCTGGTGACTAGATATGGAGCACCGCACATGTACAACTTTGAAACTAGTTCAAATATGTATATTAAAGACATGAGCTATGCTACTAAGGTGGTCTGTTATATGCTGCTGCCTAGGGTCGTGTCCTAATCGCTCAGTTAGAGACCTTGTTATTCGATAGAATGTTAATAACACTAATAATAATACTCAACACAAAGTATCAGATAAACATATTTGTATTCCGTGATATAATGCAGATAATAATTGGCGTGCTTGATGGTCACTGTTGTTTTATCGTACCTACTGTCCCATATCACATACCGTGTCATATATTATACATGTTTATTATTATAAAGAACACTACATTTCCTCTCCTGTTCCATTTAGAGAAACAGTCACATACGTTATCCTCGAGGTACTGTGAGCGTCACCTTGTTCGATGTTTGGTATCTTCACTTCTGTCTTGGACTGGATTTTCTTGTGGGCTGTCATCTTCAGGTAATTCGAAATTCATACTAGGTGATACTTGTAAAGGCGGTCTGGAAGGTTTTAAGCTGGGAATAATAGGGTGTGAGTCAGGTTTCATAAAATGCTTGAAGAAAGATGCGTTTCGGGTTATGGTGTGATTTTCTCGCTTTGCAATAATTTGTGTACCTTTGATTTCAATAACTGTATATGGACTTGGGTAATATGCTGGTATTAAAGCATTTGATTTTGGTATCTTATATAATATTTGGTCACCTATTTGAAAGTTGTGAGGTCTTGTTTTTCTCTAGTTGTTCGCATTTTATATTTCATACGTTTTTGTTCTTCCTCTTTGGATACATTTCCATTGTCTTCGGTGGTGGATGTTGATAATAATAATAATAATAATAAATAATCTTTATTGCAAATACAAAAGGCAAAGTCCAGCAATGCTGATCAACTTAACCTAATACAAAAAAGACCGCAGTAATAACTGCTGCAATACAAAAATAAAAAAAAAGGCACATTAGCTCTACCACTCAATATATGTGCATCACCATATGCAGTCTCCGCCAAATTTGAGAAAAAATCTGGCAGTGCAATTCGTGAAAATTTTTTAATCTAGCTGGAGTAAATACTTATGCAATGCCATTTTAAACCTACTGGGATCGAGCTGCGTGAATGAAGTAGGAAGGGAGTTATATACTTTAGCTGTCTGATATGAAAATGACCTTTGGAATAAAGAGAGTTTGTGTTGCGGTATAGTCAGCTGGCTCCTGAATCGAAGATTCAGATGATGCACGTCCGTTCTAAATGAAATTTTATTATATAAATTTTATTATATAAATTTTATTATATATTATATGATGACAGCAAATTGTTAATTTCTCGTTTGAAAACGAGTTCATGGTGGCATGCGGCGTACTTCGGTAAATTAACAGAAATTGCTGTAGTTCAGAACCAAATTTAACGTTGTCCAATTGGGAGCAAATTAACGATTTTTTTAAGGTTTTTACAAATCTTTCAGTGATTCCATTTACCTCCGGCCAATAAAGCGTTATTTTACTGTGTTTAACGCCATAGGTATATTCGTCAACAGCTTTAAATATGTATTTTCATTCCATTTGGGAATGGACCAGCAAAGTCTACATCAATATTTTCCAACGGTGTACCTGCTACTTTTCGCGCACTTATGGGGTCTCTATGTTTGACATGTAACGCATGATCTTATCAGTTTCTCGGTTATTTTGTAAGTAGTTGACCTTATTTTTCTTCAGTGTGCTGCCAAAAATGCCTAAAAACATATTTTATACTGAATCCCGTTTAATTAAACAAATTATTTAAAATAATTAAAAACATCTAACAGAGTACAGGTACACGGTTCGCCTCCCTGTAATATATTTCCCTTATTAAGAGTCTCGTATTTAGGACGTTGTATTCTTTTGGATAATAATTATCATTTATCATTATGAGAAACGAATTACGTAAACAAAAACATTACTAAAAAATTAAACGCAGGTAACTAAGCAATTTGTACAGATCAAATGCTGAAACAAGTAACAAAAGTTGCTCTTGCGTTATTAAAATGCGGTAGGGTGAGATAAAGGAATCTTTTTACCTACGTGGAATAAATACAGAAGATGGTCGATGTTCAAAATGAATAATTCACGAAAGAAAGATCCTCACGCATGTAATATAAATGCATAACAGGGAGCGATTATGTAAATTGGAAACGATAAATTACAGGAAATCTTAGGCTAAAAGATTTAGGCTCCTCAGATCTTGTTTATATTTCTAATAAAATCAGTGCCTGAAAGAAAAATTGAAATTGTATTCTTAATTGTATATTTTAACATGAACGATTAAATACAGAATGCTAATGAAATACAGGAAAAACACGCTATACAAAACGGAAAAATAGCACTGGCCTCAGTTATCGCTAGCAGAACTTGGAATTATTACCTTCCTAAAATGATGTTTGTAGCATTTCGAATTTCGAAAGCAGGATAAAGTTTGTACTTGATAATTGAACAGATGTGCAATGTGAGTAGCATGTCTGACATATCATTTTTATGACGCTAAGGTTATTCCTAATTAGACAGTGATAATTAAATTAAAATATATGTATATACATTGATCACTACGTAGTCGACGTAGTCTTTCAAGTTTTTTCTTTAATAATACTTTTATCATATACACTTGCATTATCAATATAAATGTTTGTTACAACTAGGAAACCTTGTTAAGCAGAATAAGTAAAGATTACAATAGTGGTATCTACGTGTAGGTAATAAGTGGTATTTTAAAATAAATACGTAACTTATATTTTGGGCAATGTAATAATAATGATATGTTGTGATGTTGGTCGTATTTGTGTCCGTTAGCTGTAGTTGGTCGAATTGCTTTAGTAAATGTTTCGTAAAATACTCCGTTAGGCAGCTTTACAAGTATGCCGGATTTTCAGCGGCCACTTATTGAATATGAACTGCTCGAACTATAAGTTATTATTCTCTTGCTTAGGTACACTCACCTGAAAGAAGTTGTAGAACGATTTACATAGCGATTATATGTAAATCGTTCTACAACTTCTTTCAGGTGAGTGTACTTGTGGATCCTTCAATTCCACTTTTTTTTAGTTAACCTTTTTTATTCTGGATGGTTAATTGCTTATTTGTCTTTTTAATACTACTCTGCTTACACAGTCTTTGTGATCTTCATGTGTATCTGTATCAGAATAGCTAAAATCACACCACTACTACTTAATAAAGGAGCATGAGCGCTTTTAAGCTGACAGAATCAGTCTGGTGAACTTCAGAATGACTAGATTTCATTGTTGTAATGGTCGTATTGGTCAGAAATTATTTAGTACTCCACTATGGTAGCGTCTCTCCACGGCGTTGAAGGCCCAACTTGTAACTCCAGAAGAAAAACATCCAGTACAGTAACAATACAGTAACAGGAATAATGGTTTTATAATTACGGTAATTTTATGATTTTGTTTTTAAAGAATTACTAGTAGAAATCGTTTTCCGTTTATGTGTGGAAAGAACAACTATGTTATATGTATATAAAAGTGTTTAACAATTTATATATTAGAACGTTTTAATTTTTTTAATGCATGGTCTTTAGATTTTTTTATTCTATGGTAGATGCAAATGTTAATGTATGTATGTATGTATATATCGAAATTGTTCAATGTTCGGCTTACTTAATATTAGCATTTGTCGCATTAAGGTCAAAGTTCGGTATAGTGAGATTATTAAATTAATTAATTAGTCTCTCTACCAAAGTAAAACCATAAACAAATATTTTAAACAGGTTATATGAATAAACAAATATTAAGATAATGTAAATATGTAGATAAAAATTATGTATGTGATAATTACTAAAATCCTTTTACTTCGTACTGCAGATTATTAATTCTTGTTAAACTTGTTTTTAGAAAAAATATGTTTATTTAAAAATTTAAGTTTATTTAAAAATCTACACATTTACAATACATGTTGCGGACTTGTATAATCAAACCAGGAAGGTGTACACAATTCATTTTATAGTATATTTATTATACCCAATCAAAGATTAAGAACATGGAACTCTGGTTAGGCATTTCATGACATACTCTGCTTTGACAGTTCAAGACTTGTCAATGGACATGTGACATGGATATATGATAAGAACTATGAGAGCCAGTACGTATGACGTTACGAAAGGACCAAAACCGTCTCACCAAGCGTCTGCAAAGTACATGAAAAAGTCTAAGGCATTTGTAAGTCAGTCTGTGAAACGCTATTTCAACATGAAAAAACGTTGATGATTTGCCAGATCGTGCCCTCCTCCCCCCTCACCCCACAAACACCGACAAAAATTGAGAATAGAATGATTTTGCCGCTATTTGGAAGAAACCCCATCTATCGTGGCATGTTCTGGACAAACACGTTTACGTAAAAAAGGTGTAATAACGTCATGTAACACCACAAAAAGATATTTAGTAGCTCATGGCGTAAAACTTTGAAGAACAATTGGATTCTTTCTGATGAAGCTTCTTCTTGGGAATAGTCTTCTATCAGACACGCCTGGTCTACTCACAGTAATCGACAAATTTAGCGGACTGTTAAACATCTTGATAAAGTTCAGGTTTGGAGATGTTTGCTAAAGCAAGGATTTGAGACGTTGCACATCTTTGCCCAAAATTTGGATGACGCCAAAATGATCAAAATATTTCAGAAGGCTCTATTACCATCTCCTAAAGGGTAGTTTAAGAAGGTAACTGAGAATATGCAAATTATTATGAAGCAAGAGGACAACGATTCGAAGCATCGAAGTACCTAGACTTTGTACAAAGATATGGGCTTGATGTGCTAAAGTATCCTTCACATTAACCAGATGTAAACCCCATCGAAAATATTTGGGCGCTCACTGTAAAACAATTTGCAAGTGTAACTTTTGTAATTTACGTAAGCAACCTTTTGGTGCTTTACTTTAACGTTGTAAAATAATGACTTCGTTATGGATTTTTAAACGCTGCTGTAGAAATGCTATGTATTAGCTGGTGGTGTTATAATGCATTACTTAATAATGGATATCATTATATTCATTGAATATAAATAGATTACGCAATAATCGCGGACAAATTCAAACAAACATATTCTCGAAATTGTCTGTCGTTATACGTATGTGTTAAAAATGTATCACAAAATTATATAAGTGCATTAACATACGCCATTGGCTCTATTAACAACTGATAATGTAAAACGCGTGATTCCTGAATTAATATTTAGACGTCTTGGGTACTTGTTATTTTATATTATTATGAATCTCAGGACGCAATAAATGAGCTGACATAGTGTATTTTGAACCGTTTTACTTTCGTTTTATTGCAGCTATAACGCACAGAGTTAAAAAGTTTAACTATTAATTGAATAAATAATGAAACCGACACAATTCACTTACACATATTATATAGGTATGTATGTACACTCATGGAAAGTAAAGATTGGACACTTTCAATACGTTGTTATATGGAAACTCTCCAATCTTTACTTTCCATGAGTGTACATACCAAGTAATTTTGTAAAAGTATTGCTAATTTTTCTTCTTTGAGCTGTAACAACTCAATAATTGCAGTCTAAAGAATATTGAGTGTCTACTTTTTATTTGTATCCAACTCTCTACTTATGAATGTAATATATTTTGTATAACATAGAGTATGATACGATAAACAGAAGAGCAATTCAATATGGTACTTAATTAAATGCAACTGATTTATAAACTTGTTGGTTGCCTGCCTAAAAGATGTACAATCTCAACAATCACTTCTAAATCTAATTTGTCAAACAATAAGAAGCTGAATATCTACCTAAAGTATATACCTATGTAAAGGTATAGAGGTAGGTAGCAGATGTGTTAACATCTTTTGCAAGCTCTCTAAGGACCTAAATATAATTCTGAATCGGATGTGCTCTCGTTTGAATCACTAACATCTGCTAGTTTTGTATTTCTATGAAAAAAGACTTTGAATACAATAAGAACGTTCAACGATCTATCAGTATTTCAAACGCGATGAAGAGCGTAAAATCGAACAAAATCGCTCGAAAGGTCGAGTTACCGTCAGATAAGCTGACCATTTTATTATTAAAAGATACTCATATAAAAAAGTAATTATCAAAGTTGTAGGTCAACGACATTAAAGGTGGATTAAGATCTGATTGGCTTTCCTTATTAATAGTTACCCTGAAGTCGTGAGTGTAAGTTGCGTGTTATCCATTGGGCTATTCTAGTAAAATTTAAATTAGCAGATTAATGGCATGCGTTGTTAGAAATCAATCCAGTATATATGGCAATCAGTTTTGGCTTTTCATGTCATCTTTAGACCAACTGAAAATATCTATACATTTTATTAAAATTAACATTTTAACATTATCATTTTATTAAGTAATTAATAATCTGAATCGTGACTATTTTATAGCAATTTTTTTATTGTTATATAGTTGAGTCAATCATCCTGTATCCAGTAATAGCTATCAAAAGTGTGAAATATAAATTACGCCAGCGGACAAGAGAGCTACTAATATCGTAACAAATAACAACGCACATAGGACACAGAACTGGTGACTTGTTTATATGGGAATTGTGTGAAAAATAATAAAGAAAGCAGAACAACACCTATGTCGATTTTGCGGAGTTTGTATCTTACCTTACCTCAGTAGTTCAACAAGCGTTCAATTAGTCTTTACGTCCTGAGCAGTCATCAATCTGTAAACGAAGTCTGTGTTTAAATTATTAATATAGCCCATTAATAATAATAAATGAAATGTGATACCTCAATAGGTAACGTAGGTTTAACCTAAGTCAAACTCTATAAATTGGTAACCACATGCGTTTTACAATACATACCTACCTCGGAAGTAGAGCCTAATGTTCTCCTGTTAAGAGCGTGAACTACTAAGATTCAGCAACTAGGCGATTGAAATGCTACAATTTATCAAATATTCCAAATTCAATCCCAGAATATAGAATTGGAATAGTAGTATGAGAAATATTTAGATCTTGAATGACATTTGACTACGGATAAGTGGCATACAGATTGCTCTAGAAAATACAGTAGCGATCACAGTAGTTTGACTCCAACGGTTCTTTATTTAGGACGGACCAATATAGAATATACACTGGTAGAAATAATTCACGAGCAAACCCTGTATAGTCTGAACACGTGGTTCTAGCGCAATGAAATTTGGTATAAAAAGAGTAAAACTACTATACTTCATACAATGCATCAATAACTGGAGTATCCCCCGCGAGCGGTGCGTACCATCGCTACACGACGAGGCATGGAGTCAATAAGTCGTCGTATGGCAGTAAGAGGGATGGCCAACCAAGCCACCGCAACTCGCCTCCATAGTTGCTAGTAGCCGGGGATGCCGGATAACGTTGACGCCTCCGACGGATCATATCCCAGACATGTTCGGTCGGATTCAGATCCGGAGAACGTGCTGGCTATGGAGCATTCGTATACGATGCTCTTCCACAAAGGTACAACACGCGTGACGTGCGGTAGATATGGCGTGTCTGAACGCACTGCTCAAGTAAACGCTCACCAGGTCGTCGACGAACGAAAATTCGTGCGTCACCGACATCCAATTCGAATCTTGATTCGTCGGAATACAAAATGTGTCTTCACTCAGCAATCCACCGACGCCTCGCGTTACAAATACTCCTCGCTCAAACTTGCTTAAGTAGCACGATCAATCCGCCATTATGAAGTGAATACAATTACATACTGGACCTTCACACCACACTAAGAACGACCAGTTTCGCCCATTCCCGTCGGTCTCCATTGTGACGGGATTTTCTACCTATGGAAGCCGCTCAGTAAGAAAATGCCGATACAGCAAAAGTCGAACCTCGCTGCATAGCCTATAGGAAACCTTGACGCTCTGCAAATTTTATGGATGTATCTTCCCGCGTTCAGATTATAGAGGATGTGCTCGTCAATTGTTTACAGCAGTGTATAGTTACCGCCTACAGTGTATACAAGCTTCTTGTTTGTGTACCAACTGTGCCTACATTTTTATGTTAGTGTACGTGTTTGTATATGCATTTCTGAATAAATAATATATGTATTAGTGTGTGGGTAAAGAGTGAATGTATTACTAACGTATTTTTTTAAAGATGTCTATTAAATTTCGTAGTCAATCATTAAGTTAATCGGTTTGTTTAGTAATTTCGTATCAGTTTGTCAGTTACAGTAATTTCGTTACACTATATAATGTGAAATTATTGTATAGTTTCTGTTTCCACCAGTTTGTTCAGTATACACTTACCAATAGAATTAGCGGTTATTTATTATTTTGATCGAAAAAGACTGTAAACATAAAACTGAACGGTGGTTTACAGATAATAATAACGGAATGACTTATTTGCCTAAGTGCAGGTACAAATAGAGACTGTAGTACGTAGAAATAGAAATAGTAAATTACAGAAGTATAATTTTGATATGCTCAATAAAAACGAAAGTCAATAACATGCATGATCTCTTGGACGATCAGCTTAGCTTGAAATAGTGCTAATCCAAATATCCGAAATGCAATTGGGTATGGTTTGCAAAACAAGTTTGTTTAGTGATGTCGTTTGGTTGTTTTCGAATTACAATATCTGCTGCGATATCGGCTGATTTTCATGGAAACTATATTATTTCGTTAGTGGCATATGAAGAATATGTTATTAATATATCATTTGCAGAATTTAATGTGCTGTACAAAAGAACTGATAGATTAGTTTCTTAGGTGGTTGACAAATACTTTAACTAATAACTGCTGATCGGCTGCCCGTCGGTAAGCTAAAATCCAGCTTGTAGTAATTGTGAAAAGAAAACATTTAAATTTAACTTATTTCATTCGCTCTTACGTTTACTATCTTTGTTTGCTTTATACCTGACACTACAAGGAAAATACATATATCGGTTAACGTACTGAATGTATAGGTTGTTATTAAAAAAACATTAGATTTTCTCTGTATATAAGTACATAATGGCAAACGAATGCTTCCATTTTTGATTTGATACGAGAAATAAACTACGGAAGATAAATAAAAACGTATTTCTTTCACCGATAGAAGGTATTGTACAGCGCAAATGGGGAAGATGGTATTGTGGCATTGTTCCCTGATTTATGTAGATAATTTTGTATCTCATAAATATCGAGATGAGATTTAATATGGAGTTCTTTCAGGGAAGAAGACTGCTACAATCGTTTGAAAGCCCGTAATATGTTATCGTCGAATCGTAAATGTATAACCAATACATTATTGTCTGAAGTAGAAGGAAAAGTAAGAGAAATAATGATTTTTATTTCGCTGCGAGATTTATTGCCCACGAATGGATTTTCATGTTTAAAATTATTGCAGTGATTTTGAGCAAGTAAATGAATTTCACATAATATTGAAATACATACACACATAAAAATTTTACGGAGTTAAATTAAACGGTGTCGTAGCTTTTCTGAAAAGAGTTAAATTCTCACTAACAATTTGTTAAATTAACATTAAAAGGAAATATTACAACACTTTTCGGAAATGTTTCTAACCACACCCCATGTAGTTAGAAATTTCCAACTCCAAAAAATAGAAATTTAATATCCTTCGACAGTGTTACTCGTTGTTTAACATCAGACACGTATAATATCAACACCAAACGGAAAAAAACATGCTAACTTTCGGTGTTGATAAATAGTTTAGCAACAGAAGGGAGTTAAAGCAACACCAAAATGTGAAACTTAATTCCTTTAAGTTGTTAAAAGTAATGTTTCAGTGAGGTCGGGGGGAATCGCTGCTAGCGCAAGCGCGTTGTATTTGCTTGCAGCAATCAGTATGGAAGTTACATACATGAGTGATGTACTAGATAATGAAAAATACACTAGTGACGGTGAAGTACCAAAACTTGAAAAAGTGGATAAAGATAACAGTCGGAAACCTATATATTAATACTATTAAGAAAACAGGTGTTCTTTGTTATGATATAAGGAAATTGGCTGCATATACATATGCCTTTGTAATTCATAACGGCCATATTTCATTCGCTTAGTTTACCGAACTAGATCGAGTAATGTTGAACAATCACTGCCAGAGGACGAGGTGGCATTGAGAGAACTTCTATAGACGAGACGACATAAAAATTAATTATTTTTTATCATGCAAGTTTCCACCGTCATAAATATGTTTCTTTCTTTCAACCAGGTATTTATTGCAGATAAGTTTTCCATTAGAAGATAGCGTAGAGAATAAGAAAACCAACCAACTATTGCTGTTATCAGTGGGTTCTTCAAAACTCGTTATTATCGTTTTACCTACTGATGCGAATAATGCCTTATACTTTAGAACAAAGCTCGAAGACAGTTTGAAATCATGCTGGAAGTTTATACAAATTCAAATATACGGACTTGTAACCACCGAATTTTCGATATTAACACAGAGGGATTGAGAAATTAGTATCAAGATAAAGAAATGTGAAGAATTTACAAATACGTAATAATTATAAATTGTGTTCTGACTTTGATAGGGGTTAGTTTTTTGTCTTTTTCTTATTTTTGTATTTAACATATCTGCTTACAAACCCATTATAAAATATTTCTTAATCTTTCTCTAAACCTAAATTTAGTTTTAGGGTATGTGTACAAGTATTAAAAATAAAAAGTATGAACTTGTTTACATTTGTATTGCATTTTAAGTACATATTGAAATACATGTTTATGTGTTTAGTAGAAATTTTGTTTTTTATGGCGTATTCTATTTTTTTCCAGTTTATAAAATTATTTTGTTTATCATTTTTTTAGAGTACATAAATGAGTGAGCGTCACTCCATAAAACAGTAGTAGAAATTCAGTAGTGAAATTTAGCTGACACTGTAAAGGTGCTCACGCAACACCGCAACTGAATTCATTCAACTGCGACACGGAATTCACGCTACACTTAACAGAGTGCTTGTAACTCCATAAAGGAATTTATTCAACTCTGTAACGGAGTGCTTGTAACTCCATAAAGAAATTTATCCAACTCTGCAATGGAGTAAAGGCAACTCCAAAATTAAATAATTTCAACTCCATTGGGATATGAACCAACTTCGCAAGGGAACCTTTAACTAGTGTTAAAGTATTACTTTAACTCCGAATCTGGGATATTAATACTAAATTATACAACTCCGTTGCGATTAACTACTTGTGCATTTGGTCGCGAGGTAACTACCAGACGGAGTGAAATCGGTGTTAAATCCAACACCGTATTTTTATCTGTGTAGCGAGTGCCTTCAATCTTGAATTTTCTGATTTTACTCTAATTTTCAAGATCTCTTCAATTATAACACTAATTCACTATCGCTCATAGGAGACCAAACTAGTTTTATTATCGCCTTGATAATGACAGCATTGGTGTAGAAACGCATTGGCAATTATCCAAGTGTTTAGTGTCCTGTGGGTGATAATGAATTAGCGTTCTACTTCGGCACTAAGAGATCTTTAATTAAAAAAAGACGGTGCACATACAACACACAAAATCAATATCCGATCAATATACGATTCGATTAAACTTCATTAAAGGCGCTACTTTAGACGACAAAAATATGGAAACTAA
Organism: Popillia japonica; assembly: GCA_004785975.1. NCBI lineage: Eukaryota > Metazoa > Arthropoda > Insecta > Coleoptera > Scarabaeidae > Popillia > Popillia japonica. The sequence continues at coordinate 6,992 of SMLS01065803.1, read as the reverse complement.
GTCATTAGGTAGGAATTATCACATCTAATAAAAGCCGTACGTGTATAGATATCTTACTGTCAATGACGCAAAAAAGTTCCTAGTAAAAATGTTATTGATAAGAATTACTTGGTCATTGTACTCAATGTGCATATGCGAATGATAGCGCACAGTAGTGCTTATACGGGTTTTCAATAATGATTTCCGGACGCCAAAATACGGTTTCCGCCTCCGGAAACAGGTCGGTTTCTTTATGCACGTCACGAAGGTGGGTACCTATTCGATATTTTGGTGACCCTATATTCTATAAAAGCGAACGATCAGATGTCAATATACCGAGGTATAAATGCTACTGTAAATGTGGTGTCTTTACAATTGAAGATCTCGCTAATAAAGATCGATATGGAATATTAATGTATAAAACTTACCCCAAGAAATTGAGGATAAAAGACGTTTATATCTTTTACGTTTTTTCGATGGAAACAAACACATGACGTGATGAAACTAAACAGAAAATTTATTATCGTTGATAACGATAACGATTTATAGACTTTACTTTTGTTGATCGAGATGTCTCTCACAGCATTATACTTATCATTTGTTATCAAATTTTGTAAGTTATTGTAGGAGATTAATTTTAGACGGAAGATTAAAATCTCTAATCAGCTTGCATCTTAATAATGTTGTAAAAATAGAAGGGAAAGCTTTTTATTGGATAAGGATAAATATATTTATTAGAGGCCTTCGTTTATTACCAAATTAGAAATTTACCATCATCGACAACGATTAAATTAATTATAAAGGATTTATAGTGGCCCTTTCTAGTTCCAAATTATAGGTATTCATTTAAAATTATGCAGAAAACTTTCAATTCGCGAGGTCCTATACAGCGTTGAACTCAAAGTTGAAGAAGTAATTGCTTCGTATAAAAGTAATTCCTATGTAGGGATATTTAATCGAATCTGTATATGATTTCATATCTTAACTTATAAAAGAATACAAATACAACCAATAACATTACAATCCATACAAAAGACATTAAACAAATAAAGTTACACATCAAAGAATAGTAACACGAAAACAGTAAATTCTTAGTAATACTAAAATACATAAGGTTTGTTAAGTACTGCAGTAATTTATTTAGTTTCAGAACATACGTTACTGTTAATCTGAAACCTAGTCAGTAACTTTTTGAATACCTTTCCTCTGGGAAGCTCTCCATCAGTTCTGGACATAAATTATATCGCTGCTTGGATACAGTTGATATATGATTCCCCGATTAATGTATGTACTTTGTTTTTTAATTCACAGGAGGAAACTAAAAAGACCGAATTACAGCAGAAAACTTGTGTTAGATTTTTGGAGGAAAATTTAAAAATATTCTGCACTTTAATCAAACATGGTTTTATTAACTCTTATGTAATTATATTAATGACAAAGGAAATTAGCAATTATATGTTGAAAAATATTTGAAATTACTTAGAAAAACTATGACATTTAATTCAAAACCAATACGACTAAATTAGGTTTATGTTTTCCCCTAACTAATCAGGGTCTACGAACAGCCATCACAATTCCACCTTTTGGCGGCGCCATTTTAAATTACTCCTTCGAATTAAAAAACGGAGAATAGTGCGAACCTTGTTTTAGTTTAGGTCAAAATATGAGCTATACTTGCAAGTTAAACAATAATGGAGTGTAATTATTTTATGAGATTAGCATCACTTTTGTTTGTAAATTAAAGTATAGAATTTGTCGCAAATTCGATACATATAAAAAATTATGATAGTTATGCGCAGCTAACTTTTATGAAAACTGCTCTTGTTTTGTGTACAGAACATTCAAAATTGCAATTACATATATGTACATATGTATGTGTAATATTCCCTATATTAGGTGCCCTACAAAAACACACTTTCTATGCGTCAACCCATTTGGGATGCCGTGTATACCAGAACATATTTGTAGATTGTAGTTACTAGTGTTCCACACTTATTTTAAGAAAAAATAGTGCCTGCCATGTAGGGAGATATTCAATGAAACACACAATTATCACAATTATGACTTTTCTTTAAAAGTTCATACTTTAGTAACTTTTTGATCGTTGGAGATGCTATGAGATGAAAGTGCTATGCACTTTCATAGCTATTAATTTTATAGCTAGGTGCAAAGTGCACACGTAGGTTGAATCTGGATTTAGCGTACCTACCCATATACTGCGTAAATTCGGAGATTCCAGAACGAAAAACATCTGCAATATGGCACAAGATACTCTACACCACTTCTAGATAAGAGGCCGTACAAGTGACAACCACATTTTGTTATCGAACGTTAGTATGTATTAGTATGTAGTAGTACACGCATTTTTATGACCTTTTTGTACTTGTCTTATTTTCCTGATATTTGTTCCACTTTTAGATCAATTACAACACTCTCATTCGAATAAAGATCAAATTTATTCCAAAACCTTTACAATATAATTTGGTTTTCGTTACAATTTCGTCAGTGGAATAAAATTGACATTTAATTCGTGTCAAATAATAATAATTATACTAAATAAATAATAATTGACCTAAAAATGGAACAAATATCAGGAAAATAATATGATTACTAGTAGTACGCACATTTCAGTCTACAAAAATGTTAAACTTTAGTGTTCCAATATTTTTTACTTATTATGAGAGTATAATTCAACGCTATTTTGCAAATAAGGTTTATATAAATTCGAACTGTTGTGTCTTATCGTTGTTATCAGTTGCAAAGATTATTTCCTTACTTCCCATGAATTTTCTGGCATCGGATTTCCCAATATATAGATAAGTAATATACAACACAATAATTATTGTACCTATATACTTTATAACATGACGATTAATGTTCTATTTTTACAAATGTTCAAAACATTTTTAAAAATAAAATTGGTTACATTTTGCATTTCTACCTTTTTATTTGTAAATTATATTAGTCTTGATTTGATTTAATTTTCTGCTCCAGTTCGCAGTAAGCAACTTTATCTCCATCGGTTATGGTTGCGGTTTCACTTTCGTTTTGTTAAAAGCAACAACGGTAAAAATATCATCGTTACAGCTCAGTGTTTCAAAATTTATATCGAATTACGCAACGGTTACTTATAAATTCAAAGAAAATATTCACTTACAAGGAAGCATACGTCAATATCATTTCCTTATATAAACATCTTAAACTTTGACTAAAATAGAATCATCAGGATATTTTATAAAGTTTCTAATTAGTCCTTTTAATACTTTAGCCATATGTTCCATGCATATATAATTTGTTTCCACAGACATTCTTCTACACAACAGTTACTCAGTTCAATTAGTAGAAGAATTTCGATTCAAAATAAATACTACGTGAACGAGTTGCGTACTTGAGGCATCTGCATATTTCAAATCTTGAATGCAGAAAAAGCTACTTATCCCGACATCTCACATGTTTGTTTTATTGTCTGTATTATTTATATTTCCAAGCGCCAGAGCACACACACAACCACTTTTTTTCTGCAGACATACATATTTAACAGTCCATATGTTGCTAAAGCCGGATACATCTTGCGCATCTACTGTCTTATGTATACAGACCGCAATTTTGTTCTGTCTCTATATGAAAAATATTTATTATTAACTTTTAGTAACACCATGCAATATTGCGGATAAAAAAAATTTATTTAAATAAATACATATATGAATTGGAAAATACAACAAAGTATAGATACTTACATAATTAAATAATTTATAACTGTTTGGATATACTGTTTTCAATGAAATCGTTGGTTTTAAACACCCAATTATGCAATAATTCCAGTAAAAATTCAGCATTGGCCACACACAAAAAATGCATATAAGCAAGATAATTTACTTATTGAACATATTAGTTTATTACAAGAAATTATTTATTGCGGATAAGAAAGTGAGTGTAAACCAAGCGAACCCGTTTATTTATAAGAACATGCATATGTACAGTCTATAAATACATTACTTATATTTAAGAACGGTTAATATCTTTTTGAAGTATTTGTTACTTAAAGAAAATTATGAAAATGCCTTGGATTCATCAAGTTAAAGAAAGTGCATGTATGTGATAGAGGAACTAAAGCAAATATGCAATAGTAGTTTGAAAATACTTTGAAAAAATTCGATTCAAGAAGTGTATAATTGACTATTATTAGATGTAGAGAAAATAATGTGTTATAACAAAAATACATTCATATAACGCAGCAAAAATTGATAGTACATATTCCAAAACAAACTCAAAGATGACAAAAATCTAAATGAAGATTAGGTGAAGGTAATTTGGAATAGACTATATTCACATTTCCCAACCATCATTTTTTCGTTATTTGCAGCATTTAAAGTTTATAATTCACACATAAGCCACCGTAGCCACTGTTTTCACATTAATTTTACAATATTTTGAAACTTTGTAAACATCATGACATACCTATAAATAAATAAATATAAATAATAAAACAGTAATAAAAAAAATACGTTGTAGCAATATACTATTTGTATACCCGCCTGAATGATGAAATTCTTACCAGCCTGAATGATGAAATTCTAACAATTTGCCGTGAATCACGTGGATGACGGTTTACCGCAATAAAGTTTGAAACAGCCCTCCAAACAACATTCACTACCAATACGGCACAAAACACTGCTTGATGCTTGATCTCATAGCTATAAGTAGGCAGATCGGTAACTATCATATGTATCTTACTTGGAACTAAATATCGGCGGTAGTTTTAATAATGCTACACTATTCCAAATTACCTTCCTTTCCTCTACTTTTGTATTACTTGTATATAAATGCGTATTTGTTTCATAAAAATAATCTTGCTTTGAGTAATACATTTCCTGTGGATATCGTAATTTTCATTTAAAATATCGACAAAAATTTTTATTACAATAAACATCGACTGTTTGTGTATAGGTGCGCGCCAGTTATTATCAGAATATTAGACGAAAATGCACACAAGTTTCTAATGATAAAAGCGAAAGAACGAGTCCTTAGACAAAAAAAAAACCAGAAGGAGAAGGAGAGGTGAATTATACAAAACGAGGACTACGGTCTCCTACACGAGGTGATATATCCCCAAGCTATGACACTTGACAGAATCATTATCACCGTGGATCTTCACATACTCCATTCGCGTGAAAGAAATTGTTAGAACGACGATGTTTGTTTTCAGCGCGAGACTTGCATTGAAATTACTGTAATCATTTCAATGTACTAAATATCTAAAAGCACCTACATGGAACGCTACAGTATTTTAATACTTTTTTGCTACTTTAAAACCGTAGCTTTCATAAATTAAATTCTCAAAAATTTTTAGACTAATATGGAAAAATAGTAATAATGCTAGAGCATGCAACAGTAACAAATTTAATTATTATATAACATTATTTGCTCCAGTTCCACTAGGCACTGCCCTGGACTAGAAGAGTTGATACAGTAAAATTATCTTATACCACAGAGACTATAGACTATGTGAAATGTAGGAACTGATACTTGGATCAATATGTCATATAAGTACATAAAAGTCATAAAAATACATATATGTACATAATATAATAAAAATAAAAAATTATAAAAGGAATTTTCATTTAGTGTAATTTCCGTATATTCATTCAATTTACTACTAACGGATAACATTTCTCATGTATGTAGGTACCTACTCATGTAGTGTTGTCATAACTGTGCTAATAACGGTTAGAGTAACGATGATAACGCTTATTGTGTATGTACGTAAAATATTATGTACATGCAAAAGGCGATAAACAGGTCCCCGATTGAAAGTGTGTTCTACGGAAAGTGAAAGACGAATGCTGGGATCTTCCATAAAAAAATTATTACTGGTGGAATTAAGTACAATAATAAACAACGTTTCAACACTTTGTAGTCAATCCATAAGTCAAGACAGTCATTCAATAAGAGAGCAAGCACATCGTACCGGTAATGTATTCTTCGAGTTGACTTCACTGAAGTAAAGGAATCGTGTTACAGGAAAGGTCAAGGCGTGATAAAGACTCGCTCTGTAACAAAAGATGATATAAAAAAAATGTCCGCAATGTAGTGCATGCTGAAAGAAGTACCAGAGAGGAACAAAGTAATTGGCCGGACTCTCACCGATTGTATCGTTTTAATCCTGTTTGCTTTCCAACGTCTCGAACATTCACGAGCGACCCGGTAACCTTTTCCTAAGTGCTACAACCTCACATCGATGCAATGAGCATACAATCGAAGAAGCAGATTGCCTTTTTAATATACTTTTTAGCCTTTCTTATACGATCGTTCTGACGTTTACACCGTTCCGCCATTGTGTTTCAAGCCTCCAAACGATGTTTGCTGCTCTTGATCCTACTGGTCTCGTTATTTTTATACCAGCATTTATCTTCTAGTTTTGCCTCCCTGCCCTCTGTTGCTTTTTGTGAGATGGAGGACCGAACGAAAAAGAAAATGGAGAAACTTGTATCTATGCATACGCAAAGGTGTATATAATCGAGTATTTATATGACTATATAAAACTAAATACATATGTATGTATTGCATATGCGATGTGGTCAAAGGGAAATCTGAATTTGAACCCATGATTCTTTGCCTATTAACGAAGCTGACCATGTTATAGGTAGTAAAAAATTCAAGAATTCTGTATAAAATAGCATAATTTGAAAAAGCAACAAATAACGATCTTATTAACCTAATAGATTTTGGCAACTTCTATACAAGCACGACTATATCGGTATTTGTCCTCATTTATTACGGAAATTGGTAACAAATCTGAATGATATATCATATCTAATTTATAAGCAGTTATCAGGGAAGTGGTTGAATTGCATAAAAGTACATATTTTAAAAGTTTTTATTAGGAAATACACTCGCCACTATAGTTTCCGGTATCTTTAAATTTAGGACTGATAAATACAACACCGGGTTTGTGTTTATAACAAAATCCAGCAAACGCAATATTTTAATTAGAGCCGTAAATAGCAATAAGC